>CM076580.1:590062635-590167791 GCA_034641835.2 Pinus albicaulis | reverse complement strand
TGTAAAGCGGATTACTAACGTCAAGAAAACTCTAAAAAACAAATTAAGATAGTGAATGCAAATCAACAACATATATACAATATAATACAAAGATTACTACGCTCATGATTAAGCATAGTAACCTTTTAGATACAACCCATTTCTAGGCTGTGCCAATGGAATTCCATAATAATCAACTAACTTGTAGGCACCCTTAGCAAGAACTCTTTTGACAATATAGGGGCCATGCCATAATGGCTCGAATTTCCCTGTACTTATTACATCAGCCTCATGATCATAAAGAATGACCAAGTCGCCCTCTGAGTAGATGCGTGGCTAGACATTTTTGTCGTATTGCGCCTTTATACGTCTCTTATGCGCTTCATTTGCCAATTGGGCTTCACGATGCGTTTCATCAATATGGATGAGGTTAAGGAGACGTGCTTCTTCTTATAAGGTGTTAGGTAACAAGTCTATTGCGAGTTTTAACGATGATATTTCGCATTGGATTGGTAAGATAACTTCCAGACCATACACCAATTGAAAAGGAGTAAATCCGGTCACATTTCTCACCAAGGTTCGATACGCCCACAAGGCGGAGTATAGGATCAAATGCCAGTTTCTTTTACAAAATCCTATCATTCGTTGAAGCATTCGTTTAATAATTTTGTTAATAGCCTCAACTTGCCCATTTTATTGTGGATAATAAGGAGTAGAATTATCATGTGAAAATCATAACTTGGCAGTCAATTTAGACATCATGTGATTGCAAAAATGCTTCCCATGATCTGTAACTATATCCTGTGGGACCCCAAACCATGAAATAACATGATTAAAGAAAAATAATGCAGCTGTCTGTCCTGTGTTGTTGAATGTAGGCATCCCTTCAGCCCATTTGGCAAAATAGTCGACTGCGACAATAATATAATCATGCCCCACGGACAAACGAGGGTTATAGGTCATGAAGTCAATACCCCATTTCGTAAATGGTCCCGCAAAGACGACAGGATGCATTGGCGCTGGCAGTTTACGGATTTTACGATAAAAAATCTGGCATGCATGACAACTTCTGACTGCGAGGATGAAATCTTGAAAAATAGTAGGCCTAAAGTAACTGGTGTGGAGTATCTTTTGTGTGGTAGCATATCCAGATAAATGTCCACCACAAGCCCTAGCATGACAATCATTTAACACTTTTTCAGCCTCCTCATGATTGAGGCACCTCCTTAAAATGGTATTGACACCACGATGATAAAGTGTATCGCCAACGATCAGATAATCTTTGGCTTGGTATCGAATACGTCGCTGATCAGAGCGAGAGGTATTAGGTCGAAAATTTTGGGTTTGAAGATAAATGATGAAATCCCCATACCAAGGATCAGATGATTCGATTAGAAACAAAGACTCGTCTGGAATAGATGGTTCCGACGTAGTAGGATTACTATCAGAGGGAAGGTCACAGAGAAGCTCAGCCAAAACTAAAGACTTCTATGACTTGGATTTGATGAATTCCAAATCAAATTCCTGCAAAATGACAATCCATTTTGAATATTCCCCCCCAGCAATTGACGTGATAAGATATAAGTCATGGGGTTGCAATCTCAAACGATAGTTGTTTTTCAGAGCAGGATATAATGGAAAAATATTTAGATAGCTTGAACAACTGCCAAGGCTAGATTTTCTATGTATGAGTACTTAACTTCCATATAATTGAGATTACGACTCAAATAACAGATCAGATGTTCAATTCCATCTTCTACTTGGACCAATACCATAGCAATGGTCATTTCAGTCGGGGCGATATATAGGAAATAATCATTTTGATAATTAGGAGGATACATTAATGATGCTCGGAAAATATTATCCTTGACAGCATCAAAAGAAGCTTACGCAACTTGGTACCAATGGAAGGGAACCCCCTTTTTCAATAGTCGAGTAAATATTTTAGCCATTTCGGCGTTGTTTGGAATGAACCTTCTCAGGAAGTTAGCCTTTCCTTGAATTTTTTGTATCTGAAGTAAATTTGATGGTGCAGGCAAATTAAGAATGGCCCAAACCTTCAATGGGTCTATTCGAATTCCTTCTTTTGAGACTACGAATCCAACAATTGACCAGAACCAACACAAAACACACATTTATGTGGATTGAGATGTATTTTGTAGTGTTGGCAGCGTAAGAAAATGGCTCTCAAATGCATCAGGTGATCAGTCTGATTTCGTGAATGCGCTGGTAAATCATCTAGATACAGTTGAACAATGTGCTTGATGTCATTGAAAGCATAATCCATTGCTCTCTGAAAAGTTGCCCCAACATTCTTTAAACCAAACGGAATTTTCCTATAAGCGAATGTGCCCCAGGGACAAATGAATGTTGTCTTATGTTGATCATCTGGGCAGATATTGATTTGATTATAGGTGGAAAATCCATCCATGAATGAAAATATTTCGCATCTAGCACAATAATCAATAATCTTGTCGATAAAAGGAGTAGGATAGTTGTCTTTTGGACAAGCCTGATTAACATCTCGATAATCAACACACACTCTAATGGTTCCTTGTTTTTTCATAATAGGAACAATATTGGAAACCCACTTAGTCAGCGGAATAGGGTAAATGAAACCAGCATGCAAAAGTTTTTCAACTTCTGCTTTGATGGCAGCGGCTTTCTTTGGATGAACATGACGAAGCTGTTGGCGCACTGGTTTGACATCAGGATATATATTAATAATGTGTTCAACTATACTAGTATCTATGCATGGCATTTCCTCGTAAGACCAAGAAAATACGTCACGAAATTCACGAAATAGAGAGCGATATGATTCAAGTTCTGATGGAGAACAAGATACACCGACATGAATATTTTCTACATCGCTAGGTTTGGTCGAAATATCGATAGAAATGGTTTCTTAAATATTTGACAAATTTCGCTCGGAATCGATTGCATTAATTGGTAAAGAATTTGAAAAGAAATTTTTGATTGATGGGTGATATAGTTCACTAAGATAGTTTTCTTCATAATCAGGAAGATGGGAACAACGATGATAATCTTCCCATGGTTCTCCTTCTGACCTCATAGCTTCCAAAATATTTCATCTATCAAAAATATTGAGGAAATTGGGTCAGATGGAGTACCAAAATCTAAAGAACGATCAACCCAAACACTCAGTGTCGCTGATTTCAGATTTGTCGCCCAATCTAGATAGATTGATTGCTATGCCATCTCATTAGGGTTGGGCAGTAAAAATTCACCCAATGTAGAAATATCAGAGTCACCCATACTCTCCCTTAATCCAGATAGAGTGGAAGAGATCATGTAGAAGGTCTCTATACTTGCAATTTCTGCCGATGTTGCAGGTGGCAGTAATGCAAAGGTTCCCATGAGAGTGGAATCCTTTAAGAGTCCTACACCATTGTTCTGAATTTCTAGTTGGGGTATGTGAACAAATAGAATGCTTCCAGTTACCTGCGAAGCAGAGGCAAAGAAGGATAGTTGATTAATGACTATGAGTGTACCTTTATATGGAAAGGCAATCATTCTAAAGTATGTAGAAACAATTGCAGTCATTGCATATACCAATGGCCTTCCAAGTAAAATATTATAGTCAAGGGGTCTATTAACGACCTTGACATCAACATTCACTGTTTTCCCCCCTAGTTCAACATGTAGGTTATTGATAATACCACAAGGTTTATATGTTCTTCCATCAAAAGCCTTCAACGTCATTGATGATTGTGATGAGCGTGGCGTGCCAAGTGACTTCCAGCAATTTAAAGAAATAATACATGTAGATGCTCCCTCATCAATAATAGTGCGATGAAGAAGGTGATTGAGAACATTTACTTGTATATAGAATGCTAATTATGCTGGTAGTTGCAGCACATAGCCCTTATGATTAAAGACGACAAGATTAGAATCAATTGGATCAATTCCACCAATGGCCGACAATAAAGACTGATTTTGGGAGGGACAATTTTGTAATACCTCAAGAGCAGACATAGCTGAAGGGGATTGAGCCAAATATTCAACTATATTATAATTTTGTGCATCTCTTGCTTGAGGATTATATGTTGATTTATGAATTACTCCCTTTGGTGGCTTAATTGTCAATTCAAGAATAACAGTAGGTGGTACTGATTCAGTAGATGGATTCGTTGTCGAGGTAGTAGGTTGATCAGTGGCCTGAATACCATAATCTTTATTATGCGTTGACACCAAAATATGTGTTGAAGGTTTTGTGATGGATAACATTAACACTTGGTGCTAGTATGATTCTTTCGTCGTAAAAGATCACTTTAGCTATGCATAACAAATATCCCTAACATCGATTGTGGCTGCAAAAATATCTTTAAGTTTGCTGCACAAATTCAGATCTAAGCACAAAAGACATTAAGCAGATAAAATATAACATAGCTCCATAAATCCAATGGACAAGACAAGAAGAATGTATTTAAAAGAATTTTGTATTATGTTAAAGAATGGGGCACCTGAGAGGAAAACAAGAAAGGTGTTTTCTAGTTCTCCTCAGTGGGATGGGTTCTTGGAAGTCCTCAGTGTTTCAGATCTAGCATTCCTCTCTCTTAGTGGTGTAGAAAAACAAACATGGAACTGAATGGGAGTTCACAAAGCAAAATGGAAAGTGGTGACCAAGAGTAGATCCAGAGTGATCTAATGCAATGCAGGTGAACAATGAATGGGGGAAACCCCCCTATTTATAACAAAATATTGGGGCGGTCTAGAACTCGGTGCATGAGTAAAATATTATTAATCGAATTCTAGAAGCACCTTTTAGGAATATTTTATTATATTTGTTGGAGGGAAAAGGATTCTTGACTTGGGTCAATTCCTTTATTTATAAATAATAAATAAATAAATGATTTATTTATCATTTTAGGGGAATGATGGGAATAAATAATGATTTATTTGATTATTTATGGATGATTTAGTCAAATTTAACTAAGAATATTATTTAAATAATGATTTAAATAACTTGTTCTTAGGAAATAATTAAATAAATAAAGATTTATTTAATTAATTTCTTTGTTTTGGGTTAAATATGACCAAATAAGTTATTTTATGTGGTGAAAGCAATTTTACTTGGGGTAAAATTGGTCTTACATGGTGTACTTGGGTTCATCTAATAATAATAGGTTAGATGACCAAAAAAATGGTGTAACAGATTGCCCCTCAATGTACGAGTGTTAGGAGAAAATCGTATGACCGAAGTACGTTGTAAGAACTCAATCACTAGATAGCAAAAGGGAAGCGAGAGAGAGAAGTGTAATGGTGTCTGATGTGTTAAAGGACTAGACCCTGAGGAGACAAGACTTACAGGTGCAACAAGTCTCTATGAAGTGGTACCTGTGCTAAAGGCGGCAGGGGAGGCATACCTATGCCCGCCGAGACAAAGTACAAGAAATAAGGCGCCCGGAAAACCACGGAACACAATAATGAAGCATGTGCTGGCCTAAACATGAGCCAAATAAATATGATCAATCTCACATACATGTGATGCCTGGAATAGCCATCAGGACTTATGCAAAAATATGGTAGTACATGATATATAAATACGCCTAAGTGCCCCCTACACGCGGGGAAGTGCTCGCAAAATCTAACTAATACGTGCAAATCGAAGAGGCGCTGCAAGCGGCTAAGGCCGGCATAATCAAATGAGAGGAGTTGCATCAAGGGCTGAAATGAAGTCATCCGGGCATGTGGGGGGCTACCTACAGGGCCACCCCCTCATGAGGGTTGAGACATCTCACACATGCCCGGGAATCACCAATAGTTGCGGCTGCGTCACTGGACCATCAAGTGTATATATCACGATCATGCTAGGAAGAGCTCGAACCAAGGTATACTGCCCCCCAGGACCTGATTTCTGGAGTAAATGAGCTGATGTCAACAGAAGGATGTCTGCCATAGGTGAGGCAATAAGGGAACCCCACCTAAGGCACGGGGAAAATAGTAGAGCGACAACCAAGTAGACACTAATGATGATGATGGAATGAGAGAAATGGAGGAGCGGTTGGACGACTTCCCTTGTTAGAGCATAAAGTGTATGAATGGCTTGGCAGCGACTGACACAATATCATGAGGGATAGTGGACAGGGGTACTGAAGGCCATGATGTGGGTCACGAGAGAGGGACCAAGCAGGAAAGGATGGAGGACTATGGCAGGGTACAAAGGGACTCAAGAATAGACTCCATGAATGTGCTGGTGACTCGACTCGAATGCTCTAAACAAGGGCGAATCGATGGTACTACCTCATAGTACGGGTCCAATGGGGAACCATAAAATCATGAGTACAATAGGGTAGCTCATGACGAAAATCAACACGAACAAAGACGAGTAAGGAGGAAAAGTGGTGCCCCAAGTACAAGTGTCGTAAGTGAAGAAATTCGATTTTGAGAAGAGGTGAATAGACCCTTCATGGAAAAAATGTGTCCTGGTGAAGTATCAAAACATAAAAAACTGACAGATACCCATTTGAGTGCTCGGTGAGAGATTTCCAACAGTGCAGACGGTGTGTCAAACGAGGCTACGGTTTGGTCGCAGCGGGCGAAAGAAAAAAACATGGGTTTTCTTCTAATAAGGTGTTTTCCCTCCAAAATCATTCATTTGCTTGTGTAGATGTGGTGAATGTGGAGAGGAGAGAAGGCCCTAAATCTTGCGGCGATCGTAGCGGACAAACCGACCGTTGGAATTGTGATCCCTCTTTTGTAGGTGAGAGGCATAATCTTAAGCTTTGTTTTTGATGGGTTCAAATTGCAGATTAGAGCTTTAAATCTCAGTAACTACCCCTATTTCTTCCTCACGTTCGGGTCGCACTTTTTGGGGAAAAAACTGTGACTTGGGACGTAGGTTTGGGCCTGAAAAGTGCGACCTGGCCCAGGTTTTTGCCAAAAAAGTGCGACCTGTGAGAGGGAGGTGATTTTAGTGCTGTTTTGGGCTGAGATTCAGTTTTGGTGTGAATAGATGCAGTTTTGTGAAGCTGTAGACTGAAAAAATGATGTTTTTGTGCAGATATGGCAGATATATTGATCAAATGGAGAGAGAGAGACTTAGGGACATTACAGACGGAGTTCTAGGTGGATCAGGGTGTCCGTCGTGTACTGGCTAGGTATGGGGTGCTGAAATTTTTGGAGAACCCTTTGATGAGGGCTGGAGAGCCCTTGTTGGCCCGTATTATCAGTTACTGGAATCCAGATCAGGAGGCGTTTGTAGTGCAGGGGCACAGGATTGAGCTGACGGTCTAGGATTTGTATTTCTTGACTGGTCTCCCACCATTATGGATGGTGGGAAATACGCAGCCAGTGTTACCACGTGGGCGTAACATTATGGAGTTTGTTGAGCGACATTGTTGACCAGGGGTCCGAGTCAAAGGGAATCGAATATCCATTGGTGATCTAGAGAGGTTGGAGACCCGAGCAGTGGCCGCGGCAGTGTTACGGGTCTTGGGTAGCCAGGCATTCCATCACATCACTGGAGGGTAGATGATGATCATGGAGAGTGTGCTGAGTGGGACCTACTATGGGTGGGCCTAGATGATGTTGGTGTCGGTGAAACGACAACTGTCGCTATGCAAGCGGCAAGTGAATCATGATTGCGCCTATGGGACGATGTTGCGCTCTTTCTTCTTTGAGAAGATTCCGACCTTACGACCTCGTGTACAGTTTCCTGATGGAGGTCCGAGAGAGCCTCGGATGCATCGGTGGGGACGATTACTGTGTAGAGGAGGAGGAGGGGTAGTCGGACGGGTGTGCCGACCAAAGTTCTTTTCCCATTGGGATTAGATGCCACTATACATAGACAACTATAGTGGGATGAGTTATTGGGGAGATCTGGACTTGCCACTTCCACCTGGTCAAGTGTGGGGGCCCGATGGTAAGTGACAAGAAACTAATTTGTTATGTGAATTTTAGAGTTTGTGACTAGTATGCATGGTACTAATCGTTATATGTTTTGGAATGCAGATATAGCTCCGGTAAAACCAGCCGGATATATGGGACGACCTGCAGTGACGGGAGCGACAAGGGCAAGTGGATCAAGGATGGCGCAGAGCGAGAATATGGCTGCTCTGGTGGAGGACATTCGTCATATATCTGAGGGGCTGCTGACCGGTGTATCGAAGCATGGTTGGCAGGATTTAGATGACCGGTACATAGAGTTATGTATTGGGCTACCCTCGGAGTGGCGAGGTATCATGCGACACATGGTGATGGATGGTTAGGCGGTGCGTGATCTACGAGCTATGGGAGCAGAGCCATTAGCTCGAGATCCTCCAGAGAGTGATTAGATTTAGGGCAGGTGGTGCCCCTCAGTGTCGATGGAGGGGCGAGTGGTGCCCCCCATTTTTGTAGTTTTTCTATTGTAACATGCTATGGGCATGTAGTATGTTTCAGAGTAGATGGACTCTAAAAACACGTGTTATATAATATATGTGATGTATATGTATTTGGTTGATGGTGTTAAATGTTATTTTTTTGTGTGTGATATATACCAATCTAGAACATGGTTTGCGATTTGATCTACGTAGTGATTTTGATCTCTAGGTATACGACTAAATGTAATGAATCTAAATTCACGTATCAAAAGTTGCACTCTTAAATATTGTCTAAACAGGATAGGGTTATGCACACGATAGACACCATTAAGTTGTAAGATGAGAAGCAGGGAATATAAATGGACATGCAGATGGAGGATGTGATGAGAGAGAGCATCGGCTAAGAGACCACGAATGGCATCATATTCAGCCTGATTATTGGTGGCTTGACCAATGCAGACCCCATGTGCAAGAACAAGGGTATGCAAGGGGGTAAAAATGGCCCAGGCGGCTGAGGCAAGGTTTCGAGAATAGTGACTGGCGCCATCAGCATAACCAAGGTAATGAGTGGATGAGAGGGTCGAGGGAATATCATCACAAGATGAGAAAAGGGAGGAAAAGCGGGGAGGCATGTTGCGAAGTACATCATAGATACGAATGGGAGTATCGGGATGATGGGAAGGCAAGGAAAGGGGGTGGAAACCACAAGAGGCTGCAAAGCTACCTAGATCATCAGTAGAGGAAGAAAGGTGCACATACGGGTCATTAGGGGAAATGACAGAAGAACAAGTAAAAAGATGGTCGAAACATAAAGAGCCCAAAAAAGTGGCGGAAGGGGGATCAAGCGAAACAGACGGAGTGGATTCAGAGGGGATGTACTCCGAGGGGTGTGCGGATGATGATAGGTATAAGAGAGGAGCAGCAGATTCAGACATCTCAACATCAGGGGGAGGGATGTTAATGGTAGCCGGGGGATCCTCAAGTAAACTTGACGCATACTGAGCAAGGATGGGCGAGGCGGATTGATTTTGTTCAACTTCGTACTCGCGAATGACCTCTAAAGAGGCTCGGTAATGCGTGAGGTGAGGGAAATGGTGGGAATAATGGCCATGGACACCGCACAGAGCACAGGGTTTGTTGGTGCGAAGAGTCTTTGGGTTCTTGGCTATGGATGAGGAAGAAACAGAGGTGTCAGGGACAATAGATTCAGGGAACGCGACTTTAACCATGGGTTGGATATGGGGCAACTCAGGACAAATATGGGTGGGATGACCGATACCATCACACAAGGCACAAGGCTTGGCGGGTTGGAGAGGGGTAGGGTTAGGTGCGGTGGCCTAATCATTGGATGCCCCCTTGCGAGTTTTTCGTTTCTTACCTGTAGCGATCGCAGCATTAGGAGGGTTCGGCGGAGGGGCGAGGGGCACTGTGGTGGTGGAAGGAGCGACAGGGATCGGTTGAACTGGTGTCACAGCTATGTAAGGTTTGGGGTGGCCTGGTGGGGTCTCGTTTGGAGGGGTAAGATACCAAACGGGAATTCCCAAGGTTAAATTAGGAAGGGAAAGGGTGGCCACGACGGGGACCGAATAGACGCCGGGGGGGGACCAAGGAAAGGTATCTGACCAGTGGGGTAATGACCAGAGGGGAAGGCTCCCATATGGTGGAGACCTAAGGGAACTGACTCAGGAGGGTAGGAAGGTTCTTGAGTGTGATGGGAAGGGCTAGGTGAAAAAATTTGGTTGACTAAAGCAAAGGGCTAGGACCAGGAGGTGGTGGGTGAGATAGAGGTCGTTGACTAGCCGGAGCAGGCTATGGAAGGCTAGCCTGAGATGATTTCATCATGCAAACATTCGCTAAGCTGGGGTCAGAGACGGGAGGAGGGGGAGGACCAGGAAAATTTCCAAGCAAAGAGGAGTCTTTGTAGACGCCGGGGGAAACACTGGTCAATGAATCAACAGTTGGTTTATTGATGACAGTAGAGACGGTGGACTCAGGGGAGGTCTGAGATTTTGGTTCATGGTAGGTCAATTGGTCAATGGTGACAATCTTGCCATTATGAGGGAAAAACATCTTGCAGTGGACTGTGGATGGGACGGCTGACATGGCATAAATGTAACTATGCCCCAAAAGGATGTTGTAGTCAAGAGGGGCATCGATAACTTCAACGTCAACACAAACAATCTTGCCGGCAAGGGTGATAGGACAGTTACGAAATAGGCCAATGGGCTGGGAGGCATGGTCATCCCATGCACGAAGGGTGATGGTGGAAGGGGCCAGTTCAGGGGATCCGAGTTGTTTCCAAACCAAAGCGGACATTACGTAGGTAGATGCCCCCTCATCAATAATACACTGAGCAACATTGGCGTTTCAGATTTTGAATGGGATTTGGAAAGAAACTAAAGGAGGAAGAGGGGGATGGTATGACTAATGGGTGTCGAAAACAATCAATTGGTCATCAGCAGGATCTACAGTGCCCACGGAAAATAGTAGAGTGCTCTTTTGAGAAGGACATGACTGGAGGAGTTCCAGTGTTGAAATGGCAGCAGGAGATTGGGACAGATCATCTACTATGCTGTATGAATGGGCAGCCCGACCAGAGGTAGCATTTCGGCATAATGGTCCCTTAGGAGGCTTGGGATGAACCTCAGCTTTGGGTAGATGGAGTTTTAAGGGACCATTGGGTGTCGATAAAGGCTCTGTAGGACTTCACGATGGAGACTCAGAGACAGACGGAATAGGAGGTGTGGAATACTGAAGGGACCGGGTTTGAAGGTTGAGGTTGACAGTGAGAGGTGGGTCAGAAGCCATCATGAGAATCTGGTAATCAGAGGAACCAAAAGGGGAAGGTTGAGTGGTTACCGAGGCATGAGGTGGTTGAGTGGCCTCGAATCCTTGTTGTGGGAAAGGATCGGTAAAGACAGTAGGTTGAGAAGTAACGGGGGTGGGAGGGGTAGTAGGGGAGGAGTGCTGTCCTCGTACGGTCGCTTGAGAATCACAAAGTTGCTGCATTTGTTGTAATAAGGGACAATCATGAGTGTAGTGACCATAAACATCACAACATGAATAGGGCTTATTGGTGCAAAGTGGCCTGTTCAGCTTGGGTTGAGAGCGCTTTGGCTGGTTGGCAGTGGTAGAGTTGATATTGGAAGGATTAGGTCAACGATTACCAGAAGCGGATTGATTTTCTTTTCTCCTTCTTTGAGAAGGAGGAAAATTAGGTGCCCCCTGCTGTGTAAATACTTTCCCTGGAGGGGGTAGTAAGTGCGGTTGTGGGGGTGGAGAAGGCAAGGGAGTGGGAGGTCCAAATACGAGAGGAGCTGGGACACTAGGTTGCGGATATGGATAAGGAGTAGGGTGGGTAGTAGTAAGGTAAGCAGGGGGGTGGGAAAAAGGAGGAGGCATGTCATAGCGTAAATATATGCTGCTTGGAGGGGAAAAAATGCCGGAGGGGCTGGCCCCTAGAGGAAAACCATGGCCCGGAGGAGGTTGGTAGAGGTATGTGACAGGGCTCCAACGATACCGTCGACAGAATGAGATGCCCCCGAGGCATTAGGGCCACTGGGTTTGCGAAGGTCAGGAAGGATGGTATAAAAATAACCAGATTGGGCGTAGATAAGGTCATACTTCAAGGTGATTTGGAGGGCGGCTTCTTTTGTTTGGGGAAAATGGGATGCGACATATTTTCCAATGGGAGGTAAGAGAGAGCAAAGGAACTAGTCCATGTAAACCCGATCTTCAAAGGGGGGAGCTCGACATAAGCTTCTTCTACACCGCCATTCTTGGACATGAGCAGAAAGGCAGGTTGAGGAGGATTGATGGAAGGAGGTTAAAAGCTCGGTACCAGTGTCATATCGGAGAGGGAGCTAGAAAGAAGATAAAAAGGCTCGGGAAATGGTCGCAAAAGTTGTATGGGAGGAGGTGGCCTGTTCAACATACCATTTAGAAGCTTCGCTTGTAAGCGTGCGTTGGAACAATCAAAGATGAATAGAGTTGTCAGTAATGGAATTGGAGGAACACCACATATGGAAGGATCGGATATGGTTGGAGGGATCCTCACTGGCAAGGCCATCAAAATTGGGAATGTCGGAGGGGAGATTGGTTGGAATAGCATGCCAACTAACATCGTGGCAGATAGGATCATTAATCAACTGATTAAAGTCGGGGAGACTAAGGCTGGCCATATAAGGGAGTAATGGGGCAGTCGAGGTAGGTCCCAAGGTGGTTCCACCGGAAACAGACCCAACAGTAATACTGGGGTTATTGCTGGTGGTAGGCCCTGAAGTAGACATGGTGAAAGTAATAGGGGGAGAACCAGGAGGGGGAGAACCCGAACAATCAGAGGAAGATTCGGAGTGTAGACTCGGGGAAAGACTTACTCGACGACGACGGGAAGGAGGAAGTCGACCAAGAGGAAACTGAGGATGAAGGCCAAGAAGTCTCTAGGAGAGGCACCTTGGGGGCTCGATGATGATGGGAAGAATAAAACCGAAAAAGGTAGGGAGGGACAAAATCAAGTGAGTTCTAGGGCAGAAAGGTGCAGTGAAAATTGATTTTAAAGTCTTTTCCAGACAGTGTTAACCAGGTGCTTCTTCACTTAGGGTCAGTGTGTGGCATGCGTTAATTTTAATTGTTTAAACCCAGATGTTTTGAGAGTAAAAGAAAGAGTGTGCTACATAACGGAAAATAAATTTGCAGTAAATAAGACTAAAAGAACAAAAAATTAACAACTAAAAATGCAGCAATCTAACCCAAGAAGGCAGGTCTCTCAAAACTAGTCTATAAGAGGGAAAAAACTAGGCAAAGCATGCTAAAAAGAGGCCAATAGATCGAAGGTCTGGAGGGACTAGGATCTAAAGGGTAAATCTACTGAAAAGTGGTGCAGAGAATAGCAAATAAGCAGAGGCAAGGTTGCTGCTGAAAAGGAGGAGATCAGCTAAAAATAGAAGAGACAAGGTAGTGGCTTTAGAACTTAACCCAAAAAAAACAATATGAGGTGGTTTTGAGAGGGAGAAGAGCTGATCTAAAGGGATCTGAAAACGAGGTATCAGATCGGAGAAAAATAGGGCTGAAACTCTGGAAATTCAGACTTCTGAAATAGTAAAGACTCGTCCACAAAAAGTGGAGGGTACTAGAGCCCTAAGGGGAAATATTCCCTCTTAGTTGAGTGAAGGAGATCATAAATAGGTCCAAACGGGCAGAGACATAGGCTGGAAAGCCCTGATAGAAGCTTCAGAAAAACCCAGAAAAAGTGCTGAAAATTTTGCAGAAAAATTGCACGTCGCAGGTTCTGACCTGTTTTCAGTCTAGGTCACAGGTTTGGGGCAGAAAAGTGCGTCCTGAGGCTCAGGTCACACTTTTTGGGATGATAAGTGTGACCTGCAGATCCGGCTCTCTCGGCGGCATATTTCAGAAAAATTTGTCGTCTCAGCTGCGGCTGATGTCTATCACCTGCACAATAAGGCTAGAAACACACGGAAGTTAAAAATTTGACTTTTTAAAGGTTTTAGGGGTGAAAATCACCATAAAAATAGGAAAAACAAAAAATGGAAGAGAAACCCTACAGTCTGAAACAACTGGATATGCAGGAATAGATAAAACGACAGCGGTCGCAAAAGAAAACCCATGTGGAGTCACCAATTGTTAGTATGATTCTTTCATCGTAAAATATCACTTTCGCTATGCATAACAAATAGCCCTAACATCGATTATGGCTGCAAAATATCTTTAAGTTTGCTGCACAAATTCAGATCTAAGCACAAAACACATTAAGCAGATAAAATATACCATGGCTCCATAAATCCAATGGACAAGACAAGAAGAATGTATTTGAAAGAATTTTGTATTATATTAAAGAATGGGGCACCTGAGAGGAAAACAAGAAAGGTGTCTTCCAGTTCTCCTCAGTGGGATGGGTTCTTGAAAGTTCCCAGTGTTTAAGATCTAACATTTCTCTCTCTTATGGGTGTAGAACAAGAAACATAGAACTCAATGGGAGTTCACAAAACAAAATGGAAAATGGTCACCAAGAGTAGATCTGGAGTGATATAATGCAATGAAGGTGGCTAATGAATGGGGAAAACCCCCCTATTTATAACAAATATTAGGGCGGTCTAGAACTTGGTGCATCAATAAAATATTATTAATCAAATTCTAGAAGAACCTTTTAGGAATATTTTATTATATTTGTTGGATGGAAAAGGATTCTTGACTTGGGTCAATTCCTTTATTTATAAATAATAAATAAATAAATGATTTATTTATCATTTTAGGGGAATTATGGGAATAAATAATTGTTTATTTGATTATTTATGGATGATTTAGTCAAATTTAACTAAGAATATTATTTAAATAATGATTTAAATAACTTGTTCTTGGGAAATAATTAAATAAATAAAGATTTATTTAATTAATTGCTTTGTTTTGGGTTAAATATGACCAAATAAGTTATTTTATGTGGTGAAATAAATTTTACTTGGGGTAAAATTGGTCTTACATGGTGTACTTGGGTTCATCTAATAATAATAGGTTAGATGACCAAAAAAATGGTGTAGCAAACATATTTTTTGTTCAAACATATATCATTCTCTAGCTGTTTAGCTGAGAATAATGTTGTTTAGCATTGAGTGTTCCTGAGCGGGAATACCACCTCCTTCCAAGAGCATCTCTTGGAGGATTTTTTCTTGTCTTTTCCACTATCAGGCTTGCGCCAAGCTTCACCTTACCCCTACATTGTTGATCCTGTTGAGGGTTGGATTGTCCTTGTGAGTTGCATCAAGTGGAGGATAGATCTCTTCATATCTATGCACATCTAGCACCCCTTTTCACTGGGAAAGTCTTATATCCCATTGGAAAGAGTGTCCTAGATTATTGGAGCTATAGATATAGAACTTGGCATCACGTCAAATCATTCTCATAGCTTACAACATAGTTTCCTTTCCCTAACTACGCTATTTGCAAATTTGCAGTTGCAGGGTGTTTTTTCTACATTTTGGAGGAGAGATCTCTAGTGATAGGATTATTCCTCTCACTGTGGTGATCCATGGATTGGACATCCAATCCATGTTTGTTACATATTTGATCTACTTTTCTATCATATGATTTAGATATTTATAAATATTACTGTAGATCTGCAACTCTAGATCTCAGATCTACTGTCGTACTCTCATGTTTTGCGCAAAACCTGAAGGGTAATGTATATATGAGCTTTTCTTGTATACAGATCTGAATTAGATCTATATTTTGTTGTACAGATCTGATATAGATCTGAGTTGTAATATAATAATAATTCAGCCCATTAAAATAAAACTTTCACTTTTATGTAGAAATTTCTTGTGGTTGTAGCACCTCATTTTTGAGGGTTTATTCCTATATAATATTCTACTTTCTCTTGTACACTGTATGGGCTGTAATGTAAATCTGATTTGCTATTGTACATATGATATTTAAGCCTCTATATTTGCCTCTTGCTTTACTTCAGTGGAATTATGTTATTTCTAAAGCACTTTGTTGCATATAGCTGCAGCCCCTTCTTTGGGTGTTTTCTAGCCATACTAGGTGGTGGCAGGTCTGTTTGCCTCACCTAGTTTGATTTTCTTTTGCTCTCCTTCTAGATTTAGATACTAGATCCACTGATATAAGGGATCCAAGAGCTAGAAACTCATTTCAGTGCACCAATTTCTGAAGAGTGAGTTATTCCAGCAGCCATTGCTGAGCAGTCCCATTTCGGGATATTACAGGGTGAGGATTTTGATTATTGTATTACAACATGGTTGATACAGAGGCATTGGGTTGCATAAGGACATGAAACATGTTCAGTTGGGGGTATTTTGTACCACTAAATTTTTATTATTATTACCACTTTTTAACCTCTATTTCATCCATTTCTACCATTCTTTATCACATTCTTTATCATAATTTATCATTTAATTTATTTTTATAATTATTTATGCTATTATGGATAATTAATACTTATTCTCCTTAAATTTTAATAAATTTATAGTTATTATGCATGATTTTGTCAAAAATGATGTATTAATCTGTTATAACATCGTTCACGCTTTTAGCCTCCAAAATCTCTTCCAGATTGGAAATTCGATTTCCAACTATTCCAGCTTAGAAATTCATTGGAATAAAAGGTGATGATTTTGCATTGGTGATTTCAAACAAATGAATATGAATCCTGAAAATCCGAGACATGGGTTTTGTGTAAAACTGACCAATTCAGTTTTCAAATGAGTATTTTTCCAAAATTTGGTCTATATTGAGAGAAACTGAAATTTATCCAAAGATGATTTTCTCAGATTTGTTGTTGTGGTCGTTTTCCAAATTCTTCCAATTTCAATACCAGATTCGACTTGTTCCAGCTGAATCATAATGGAAAGATAATTTAGATATGATATTTCTAATCAATTTGTTGTAGGAAATCTATAATTGTATTAGAAAATCATTTTGTAATTAATTTAGTTGTAGTTTCCCTGGTCTCTCTATGTATTTAAATGAAAACAGAGATCAAAGAGGGGGGATGAATAATTATTGAATTGGAGATTTATAATTGTTAAAATTGAGACAAATCTAAGAGCTTCATTCTTATGTAATTATTTCTCTCATATATTTTAATGAAGAATACTACTCATTGATTTCTACATCTGTCACTTGTAATGAAATCTAAATTATTTCTTAAGGCATAACTGAGTCTTGGGCAGTAAGGCCCACTACCATGGATGAGGTGTTTCCTTTAACATCTAAATTAGTTTAGGTGTGTGCTTGTTTATTTGAATTTGAATTTTTTTTTTTTAAATTAAATCTCCTTTCTTTAAAAGTAATTTTTTGTTTGTCGCATTTTCCATAGTCGTTTTTTCCTGCAATTTCTAGATTTCATTTAATTTATTGTTGTAGATTAGCATTTGAATTATGTTTGGGGCAATAGGTTAAATTTATAAATTAGCAATGTGTGACTTAATTCATTATTGATTCAAGTCGTGTGATTAGCATAATTATTTTCCTATTATTTACTTTCTATTTTCGAGATTTAATATCATTTTTCAAGTCCTAAATTTTATTTCCTTGGAAGGAACTTGATAGTGTAGAACATAATCATGTAGAACCAGTGTTAGTTTTTGGTATTTTCTTGCATATATTTTTATAATTTCCGTGAAACAAAAATATCTTCCTTGGATTAATTATTAATGATTAGGTGATTATTTTTTTAACAAGTAATTAATTTTACCCAACAATCACTACTTGTAAATTAAATATAATTTAATTCACTTGAACTCTCACTAGCTCATCACTGAGTTAGAACTATTTGAAATCATTTTAACACAATTAATTTGAGTTAATTGATTACACTCACACCACACTAGTGCATTAACTGCAATCAGACGCTGAAAATAATAGAATCACTCTACATGCCTCACGTTTTGACTGTCAACTCGAAATTCTTGAGCTAACTAAGTCTATCTCACTTAGTTAACTGATACAAGTTGTTATGAGATGAAATTTCAATTTTATTTCAATATAATTAAGGGATAACTAAATCAAAAGCCTCACATGGTAGCCATTTCTGGGTACCATTTTCTGTATTTTATTTTTGGATGCCAATTTCACTGTTTCTTGTTCAAAATTTCAGCTACTTTTATTATATTGAGTTTTCATATATCAATATGAGAATTAAATAATTTATTGTCATGTTAAGTTTTCTAGAAGATTATGAAAATCACAAAGGATGACGACTTGATATCAGATATATGCCAGTAGGAATTTCCAAAAAGGTGTACCAGGAGATGGTCAAATAAATGGACATAATTGCATCGCATGACAAACCATCTCAACAACAACGTGCTTCAAATGTGATATGAAATAATATAATTTCTCAATTAGGTACAATAAATAAATCATTTAGCATTAAAGATTGATTTTCAAGTATTTTCTTGCAGAAAAGAAAAGAAAATGGAACACATTCAGGACATAAAATAGGACGACAAGAAAGAAAATGGTATATATCTATGTTTGTGAGTAATTTTTACTTCATTATAACAACTTAACTAGGTTTCATTCTTGTATATTTTAAGTTGTTTTACAACAATCATCATTTAATGTCTTCAAACAGGTGCTCACATACAAAGAAGGACTATTAGAAGAATTGATTGACATTGGGTTAAATATGGGTTGTCAGTATATGTTGGCATATCAGAAATTAATTGTGGAATTTGTAAGTATCTATCTTGTTTTACTTAGCTCCATCTATAATTAATAGAACAAAAAATAATTTTATATTAAATCTATGATTTTTTTATGGGGTATAACACTTGCACGAAACAAAGTATGGAACTAAGCCAACAAATGAATTATTGCAAAATGACATGAAGTTTGGTTTTGAAGGAATGTGTATAATTCATGGGTCAATTTTTGCTATGGTACATTTCTTTTCAATTCACATTAATGCATATTATTTAATATTTCAATTTTCATTATTCTCACCAATGTATATACACTCATTACTCTTTATTTTTATGTTTGAAGATGGAAATTGAAGAAGAAGAAAAAAATCAACACAATGAGAAAAACATTCCTCCAAATAACCCAAGTCATGGACGTACCTTGAGTAGTGATAATGATTCCAACGAAGAATTATGATCAATATGTTTCAATATCAAAGAAAGGCATTGTATTTTTTGAAATATTTGTTTGTTAAATCAAACATTTTGTTTAATGTAATGGAAATAGTGTCCCAACTGAAAGACAAAGAGATACCAATAATTCTCCAATTTCGTATGAAAAAAGAGTGTGTTATTCATATATACATAATAGAATACATTTTAATTTATTCTATTATATTCCCGATTGTCACTCTAAAATGCTACACCATTCATTAAATATATGGAAGATTAAATATTATAATGAGGAGATGCAGAATCTCATGGTATGATATAATAAATTAATCCAAACATCAGTTTAAAATGCACTAATAAAAATTTAATTTATATGAATATTGTTATAAGATATGTGTCGACTTTTGATGAGTAATGAATTTTAAAAAATCACAATAATTTCACTGTCACGGGTCAATGTTTCTAAAAAATAGAAAATTAACACTAGTGTGTGTGTATGATATTGCACACCAGTGCATTTGTATGATACTACGTATTCATGTTTTTCTATGACCTAAGAGGACCACAACAAATACCAATACAAATTAGAATGGCTCGTGCACTTTATCAATGACTATGACCCAATAAGATAGGTGTTTCATGTACCGGTATGGTTTTCCTTTAATACGCTAGTGCATTTTTATAACTTAATGTCCCGGTGTGTTTTAACAGCTTAACAGCCTGATGCATTTTTACACCTTAACAGTGCCTATGCATGCACCTTATATCATCCTGGTGCATATTTGTGGGTGACACGCACTGAGATGTTGATAAATGTCCCACGGCTTCCGAAATTTGTTTTCCATCCAGGTGCTTGGTATGTTTATAGTAACGATGCATACAAGTTAAAACACACTGGTGCGCTCACACATGACGTGCGCACTGATGAGAAAACATGTGTAAAAACCTCTGACTTCCCATTTTTTTTTATTTGTGTTGAAGTTTCGTTATAATCTCAGTCAAAACCTCCATTACCAAAAAGTGATGTTTTAGAAAATGTGTTTTTGACAATTTTGGCCAATTTTATAAGACTAAAAACCTCCTTTATAACCTCCACTAGAGAGTGTTTCCCTTGTAGTGTTCATGCATACATTTGGGGGTTGATGTCTTTGAATAGGAGGTCCAACATAGGGTTTGGTCACCTAGGGTGGTTATTTGGCACCTGAGTGTCTCTTAGCCCTAAAGTATGAGAGAAGTTGTTAGTTGGCAGTCAGTTTTTGGCCCCACTTCCTTAACTAGAGCTTGAAGGTTGGGTCATGTCATAGTAAATCTTCCTCTCATGTTTAACCTGGTAGGCTGATGAAATTGGGTAAGAGTGGGAGGGGTGTCACATAAAAAGTGCCCAACTCAAAAATTATTTCTCCTAAAAAATTATTAGCGTGTTCCTAGTGAAAACCTATTTGAGGGAGAAAGAACATGGGTTTTTTGAAAGCCAGATAGTGGCAATATAACAAAGTAAAATTAGTATTTTTATTTATTAAATGTAGAAATTAGCAAGTTATTACAAAAAAAGTTAAAAATTAGCAATAAATATAATTGACGCAACAATTAGAGATCCAATAAAAACTGAAAAGCACAATCAAGAAGGAAAAAACAATAGTAATATGGAACAAGGTAAGGATCTATGAAATATCCTAAATAGAAGAATTATATAGAGCATGGATCAAAATCACTCCAATCACAATAGAAGATAGGAAAAAAATACTAAAATTCAGATATCATTGTAAATAATCCGACTCAACAGAAAAAATCAAGAGATCGACGCAAAGAAAAAATGAATCCTATGAAAAATCATGGACAGAATAATAATTCAATATGAGATCAAACAAGGAAAAATTCTTTGACCACGTGTTATATGGAAGTCTTAGAAATTGATTCCAAGCACGTGAATCTGATTGCATAGTATGCAAGAGACGAAAACCTGAATAAAAAATCAAAGTATTCAATTGCATTAGTCCAATCATGACATGTAATAGACTCCAAAAGTATCGCTACTGATCGACTGCATGCTAGATATAATTTCAAATCATTCCAAAACAAATACAACTCTACAAACAAGGTGTTCATCAGATGGCATGCACATGGTACATGGCATTGGTGGATCAACTCAAAATTCGATGTGACAACTCGCGAAAGAGGAAGAAAATGAAATTAATGTTGCATTAAATTTTGAATCCATTAAAACTCACAACTCCTCAGGAGCACTCAAAATTTTTTCATAATTTTATTTAAGTATTAATTATGACCTTAATTACATCACATATATATCTCGAGCCCTGTGATATCAAATTCTGAGCTATTATATTTCTTGAGGACTGTAGCATTTCAATATGATTTTGCAATGGCCAAAAGTAAAGTTCGCTTTGAAAAGGATGATGTTATAGTTGAAACAAGAACAAAAGTAAGGTCTAATATTAGAGGGAAGACATAACTGCAACTCTGCATGCACTATATAAAATACGTGAAGATGCATGAACCCTCCAGGAAGAAGAATTATGAGTTATTTATTTGATGGGATAAAAAATATGATGAATGGAATCTAGGCTTTGAGAAATTAGAGAAGGAAGGAATTCAAAATATTCTTGGATATGAACCAATGATAGCGGATATGCATGGTATGAAGGAGGAATTTGCTAAGTATTTAGCAAGTAGATATTATATAAGAAAGATCTAGCTCGCCCAACCATAGTAAAGCTCATCAACTACAATCCATTTGATTATGGTACTGTTGTGTAAAGGAGAGAAAGTGCTGAATATTGTTGATTGCAACAATTGGATCAAAAAATTAGCTAGCGGACTATCAACAAAGAACTCATGAGGGTTAGATATCAGTCAAGTTTAGGAACCTTTGGTTAGATGAACCTACATGATTATTTATCTCTACCTCACACCTTCTAGTCAGCCTTCTGATGTCAAATTAAATATGTTGAAGGAAATTGGTGATATTATGGCCTCTCAAAATACATATAATTGGGAAGAATACCTCATAGGAATTATAAAGAACAATTGTTAAGACTACTAGAAATCAAGTAAAAAAATTCATTTCGATTCTTTTATTATTTGTTTTATAATGAGATATAATCCATCCATTGGGGAGACAGAATTCACCAAGGAATATATTCTAATTATGCATTATTTCAAATTTTTTTCTCATAGCTAGTTAGGTAAACCCTAGTCTCTGAGTTCTTGGCAGTTGCATAGAAAATATTTGTTGAATATTAAGTCATCTTCTAATAAGTGGAGATTCCCCCAACATATCCATTGATATTTTCGACCTTGTTCTCATATTCAATTATGATTGGATGTCACTAAAGTCTGGTACAAAAACTCTATCGACATGGACACTCAAGTATTTCCCTATCATCCAATTGTAGAGTAAGTGTTTGATGAATTACACTGATCTTCAAATAAAAATTTCCCTATTTCACCTGGATTATTAAAAGAAACCGAGTAAATTATTACCCCACTCTCCGATGGAGAGAAGGAAGAGGAGACTGAGGCTGCATTGTATCTACATCCCTTTAAGGTTGATGTGCTGTCAGTCCGAGAATTATAGCTAGAAGGAGTCTTAGTGTGCCAAAGCCATGACAACTTCCCTTGAGGGAATCTGATAGTAGGACGTGCTATAAAAAAAAATTGGATTTAGAACCTTGAGCACCAATAATATTTAATGAATTCCTCCAGTAGGTTGTTGATTCTAATAAATAAAAATAAAAAATAGCCAAACAACCTCACAAAAAAAAATAACAGTGTTAACTATCGATGCACATACAAAACTTGTGGTTGGAAACATCAAGGATTCTCTGAGAGAGAAAATTAAAAAAAAAATGAAGGAAATATATGAATATTCCACGAATTAACGCTCTTTGCAGAATGGATCTACTACCGTTCACCAAAACGATAGTTATTCTAGCGAGTGTCGGAACCAGTCGGCGTAGTCCACAGGCTCACATACCAAGACTAAAGTGATTGTAACTATTTTGAATAAGGATGCATGATCCAAGTGCATATTGGTGGCCACCCACCTATTCCACTAGGACCCCCACCATTGTTTCTTTCACTTTTTCATTTTCCTTAATTGTAGTAAAATTTACTATTTTTGGCAGTTTTTCAGGTTCTGAACATCCAGATCCGTTTTCAGGCCCTAAAAGACGTTTTTTGGGCATGGAACTTCTGAAAAATATGAGTATGTTCCAAAATAAACATTCATTGTCATTAATTTTAGTCCTTTGATAGATATTTCTAGTTATATATCATGTGCGTGAAATGGAGATAGTATGCCAATTTTATGACCCCAAGAAATTGATGTACCAATTTACTCCGATGGGGCCCATAGTCTGGAGTTTCATCTCCTAGGTTAAGGTTTTTGGATTTTTATGGTTTTCCATTATTTATCAATAATATATAGGCCTTCGAGCCTCATTTTAACACACAGTTCAAAGGCCTGTAGCCACCACATCTCTTCTTAGAGGTAAGTTACCAACGCCCTAGCTAGTTTATTTCCATTCTATCTATAAAAAAAATTCAGTTCTTTGATATTAATGAAATGAAGTGTTATTTATACTGCATATTCATATTTATGCTTAAATTTTTATTTTTTTGCATTCATGCATAAATTCAGATCTGTGGTATGAGAGCAGTCTGCTCTTTCTCAATCCTTCTTTACATTTCTCCAACAAGGTCACGGTATAAGGAGTTAGGGCTCGATCTGGTTGAACCTTTTTAAGAACAACCTTGCAAACCCCGATGGCCACCCATGTGGACGAAAGGAAATATGAGGGAGCAAGAGATTCTATGAAAATATTTCTCGAGGAGGCCCTTGTAAAAGAAACGAACACGATGATGGATAAATTTTCCCAGATCCTTCAACGACTACCCATTGGAAGCACATCTGCATCCAGTAGCCACTCTGGAGGTGTTTCCCTTTTAAGGTACAATTAAACTTTGACATTCCCATATCTGATGGCCAAATAGATGTAGAAACCATAGATAAATGGTTGAATCTATTAGAAGGATATTTTTTTGTCCATGACTTTTCTCACCGAGAGAAGATTATTTTTGCACTCCTCAAAGCCACCCCCCATGTCAAGTACTGGTGGGAAATGTACTGTGAGAAAAAGGATGAGGGGGATCCCTCTCTATTCTTGATCGTACCCACTTGGAATTATTTCTGAGATTCCATCAAGGAACAAAATTATCTTGTGGGGAGATATGAGGAAAAGTACATACAGTGGACTACAGTATGGAAGTAATGGATCAAGATGTGGATCAGATGATGAATCTATTCCATACCCTACCCACAAAGTTCAATGTCAAAGATTCAAAGAAAAAGTTGGGGCTAAAGTACCACAATTTTCTACATAGATTCATTCAAGAGGAAATTGATTTGCTCAACATCTCCTCGCTTAGAACGACATACTGGTATGCAGCCAAGATTGAGTAGAAATTCAAACAAAAGAAGAAATACTTTGGATCTGGGAATCAAAAACAAGTAAAAGGTGCCCCCAAACTGTAGAACAAAGGACAAATCCAAGGCATGGCGGCCCAAGACAACATACAAAATCAACAAGAAAATAAAAACATTGCGAAGCTGAAGAAGGACACATGAAAGTGGTGTGAGTTCCATAAGAGCTCCACTCACAGCACAAGAAAGTGTCAGTAAAAGAAGTCATTGGTGGTTGAGATGAAGGATTTTGAATTAGATGCATTATCTGACTCTAAATCAAAACCTGAGAAGGGAAATGAAATGAAAGCAGGTAATTGATGCATAGCCCAATTCCATCATTGCCACCACGGAGATCCAAAAGAAATAACCGGAAGATATAGAGGAGGAAAAGCGACTCTTTCACTCCCAGATGTGGGTAAAGGGTTCCTCGCTATAGTTCATTGTTGAAAATGGGAGACAAAAGAACCTCATTTCAACAGAGGTCCTGAAGCGTTTGGCCTTTCCGACCACAACACACCCACAACCGTACACCATCAAATGGCTTCAATAAGGATGCAATCGCCACGTCAGCCAGCAGTGCCACCTTCACTACATCATCAAGCCCTTCATCGATGAGGTATTATGTGACATTGCACCTCTTGATGTTTGTGATGTATTATTAGGCCAGCCATACTTGTGTAACCAAAATACTGTGTATGAGTGTTGACCTCATGTTGTTATTGTTACTTCGAGCAATAAGTTGTACAGGATATTGGAGGTACGACCTCCTGCCACTATCTCTTTGGTCACTCTAAAACAATGCAGTAAACTCATTTCCAAAACTAAGAAACTTGTTTTCCCAATGATCTACCCTCAGGTTAAGAAGAATATTGTGGCGAAAACCTCCAGATAGGGCTCCTCCGCATGAAAAAAAAAATACACAAGGTCGTGGATGAGTATGAGGACATCTTCACCTCACCCACAGGGGTGCCTTTGCACTGTCAGGTGAAGCACCCCATTGATATGACCCTAGGTGGTTCTCTACCCGATAGACCGATATACCAGTGTTTTGTTCTCAAGAATGCTGAAATCAAGAGGCAGTTTCAGGAGCTATTCTATAAAGGTCACATCTGTCCAAGTTCATCCTCATGTGGGAGCCCCATAGTGTTTGTACAGAAGAAGGATGGGACTTGGAGACTCTGTATTAAATATCGAGCGCTAAGCAAGATCACTTTCTGGAATAAGTACATGATGCCATGGATTAATGACCTTCTATACCAACTCAAACGGGTGAAATATTTCAGCAAGATCGACTTGAAGTTTGGGTATCATGAGGTACCAATCAAACTGTATGATGTGTGGAAGACTTCATTCAAAGCTAAGGAGGCCCTTTTATAATGGATGGTCATGCCTTACAAGTTGATGAATGATCCCGCAACCCTCATGAGGCTCATGGAAAACATCTTGTCTCCATTCACCAACTCATTTCTAGTAGTGTACTTGGATGAAATCCTCACCTTCAACCAGACTTGGGAAGAGCACCTCCACCACATCCAACAGATCTTCCAAACACTGTGACAACAAAATTTGTGTGCCAATTCAAAGAAGTACACTTTGGCATGACCAAGGTTCAACGTATGGGATATACTATTCATGAGAGGGGGGTGCATGTGGATCCAACCAAGATCCAAATCAGTCGGGATTGGCCAACCCCAACCACTCTAACCGAGCTTCATAAATTTTTGGGTCTTGCTAATTTCTACCACAGGCTCGTGTTGGGATTCTCTCATATCACTTGGCCCTTGAGTCAAGTCACCAAGGGAGGAGTGGAAGAAAATTTATTTTGGTCAAAATCTCAATAGAAGGTGTTCATAGAACTGAAACATCACCTATGCTCTGTCGCAATGCTCACATTACTAGACATGCAACAACCATTTGAGATTGAGACAGATGCCTCTGACTATGCTATTGGGGTAGTTCTTACTCAATAAGGGCATATCACAATGAGACATTGTTCGACACAGTATATAAGTATCCCATTTATGACAAAGAGATGTATTCGATTATGCAGGTTTGCTGATAATTGAAGCATTGAATTTTGGAAAAAGGAAACGATCATCGACATAGAACACCGACCCCTACTATTCATATAGATAGAATGGAATTTTTAAAACTATCACAATTAGAAGTGGTCCACATATCTACAACA
Source organism: Pinus albicaulis (assembly GCA_034641835.2). Lineage (NCBI taxonomy): Eukaryota > Viridiplantae > Streptophyta > Pinopsida > Pinales > Pinaceae > Pinus > Pinus albicaulis. The sequence goes on along the minus strand of CM076580.1, from coordinate 590,141,205 downwards.
TTTTCATTTGAACATCAAGTACAAGAAGGGCAACATCAGTAATGTTCCAGACTACATTAGCCACCCCCGATTGTGGCGATAACCATGGTGCTCAACTCTTCTGGGCACAATACTTCTCATTAGCTGCTTCTCTACAAGCGTGATCTAGAATTTGACCACACATACAAGACGCTCTTGGAGGGTAACCAAGTTCCAAATTTTAACCTCGAAGATACAATGCTATGTCACCTAGGATAAATTTGTCCTCCTTCAAGCGAGCGTGCCAAGATGATTTAGGAAGCACACTATAGTCGGGTCGTTGGGAATTTTGTGTCCAGAAAATAGTTGCAGTATTGCATAAGTATTTCTATTGGCCAAACCTTTTACATGATGTTAGGAAGTACATCATATCTTGCACTGCTTGTTCCATTTATAAATAGGCCATCAAGAAGCAAGGCCTCTATACCTCACTGCCAACCTCTATTTGACCTTGGGAATCCATCTCAATGGATTACATATCAACCCTTCCTTATACTAAGCATGGAAATGACTTTTTTTTCATGGTCGTCAACAGTTTCTCAAAGATGGACATTATGACGGCCTACAATAAGAATGTCACAACAGAAGCCATTGTTAAACTCTTGTTTGAACGAGTGTGGGTACACTTTGGGATCCAATAGTTTATCATCTTAGATTGGGAAATAAGTTTAATCATTGCATTTAGGTTGAGCCTCTAGTGAATGTTTGACACCAAGCTCACCAAGTCCAAATCTTTCCATCCCAAAACTGATGGCCACATGAAGGTCATCAAGAGAATGATTGTACACATTATGTGCATGTACAAGTCAAAGCATCCATGCACAAGGGAGGAGAGCCTTCCCTATGTACAACATAGCTATAACTGGGCCCTCCACATCTCAACAGACCACAAACCCTTTCAGGTGGGATTAGGTTTCTAGCCACTATGTCTCATCGACGTAGCCATGCCATCTGCAGCTACTCATGCTTATTTGGATCATGTCCAATCTGAATCTGCCACAATGAAAAAATATATTGAGCACATTAAACACATCCACCAAAAGGTTGATGACATATTGGAAAGAGCCAATGCTAAGTACAAGCAGGGGCATGATCAACGTCAAGTGCAACAAAACTTCCATGTGGGTGACAAAGTGTGGCTACATCTAGAGAAGGAGCACCTCACTGAACCCCATTGCAAGCTGCACCTGCTTCAATATTTGACACACACCATCACCAAGGTTGTAGGAGAAAATTTCTTTGAGCAGAGTATTCTACCATTCCCTGGTCTACACCCAGTGTTCATTGTGGACTACCTTTGGCCCTACTTTCCACCTTTACTAGACACATCTGACATGACAGAACAACTCATACCAACAAAGTTAAACCCAAATTGCTTGGAACAAGCCAGAAATGACTATATTATGAGCAGACAGATCAAGAACACGTGCCAGCAAAGGATCCAGCTATATTGAGTTTTCAAATAATGGCAATTCCTTCAGCAGGGCAAGTGGCTCACTAGGGACCAAGTTCAATAGAAGTTTCCTCATCTCATGGAGGAACTCAACACAATGGGGACCATTGCTTCCTAAGGGGGGAGGAATGAACTAGGCAGATACTGGTGGTGACCCATCTATTCCACTTGGAAACCCACCATTGTTTCTTTCAATTTTTCAGTTTCCTTAATTGTAGCAAAATTTACTATTTTTGGCAGTTTTTTGGGTCCTGAACTTTCAGAGCCATTTTGATGCACTAAACAACATTTTTTGGTAATGAAACCTCCCTCGAATATCAGTATGTTCTAGACTTAAAATTATTTGACAATATTTTTAGTTCTCAGATAGATATTTCTAATGACTTATCATGTGTGTCAAACGAATATACTATGCCAAAGTTACGACCTGGGAAATTGATGTACCAATTTACCCAAAAAGGGCACGTAGTCTGGCATTTCATCTCCTAGGGTTAGATTTTTGGATATTTAGGGATTTCCATTATTCTCAATAATATATAGGCCTTCGAGCCTTATTCTAATGCATAGACCAGAGGCATGTAGCCACCACATCTCATTTTATAGATAAGTTACCAGCACCCTATCTAGCTTATTTCCATTCTATCTATAAACAAATTCCAGTTCTTTGATTTTAATGAAATGAATTTTTATTTATGCTGAAGCTTGGTATTTATGGTTATATTTGTATTATGTTGTGTTCCTGCATAAATTTAGATTAGTCATATCAGAGCAGTCTGCTCTTTCTGGAACCTTCTTTGCATGTTCCCAACAAAGTAGGGGTATAAGGAGTTAGGGCTCGATTTGGTCACTAGTAAAAAATTATGAAATTAATGACTAGGTGACTAAAAAAGTTAGTCACTGCAATTATTTCAAGTGAATTACTACTAAATTTGAGCAATTTTAAGTGATTGAACTAAAAATGACTAACTTAAATGACTAATTTAGTCTAGGACTAACATATACGACTAGATAATAAGTTACTAAACTAAAAGTGACTAACTTAAATGAAAAATTTAGTTTAGGGATAAAATATATGACTAGATAATAAGTGACTAAACTAAAAGTGACTAAATTAAATGACTAATTTAGTCTAGGATTAAAATATATGACTAGATAATAAGTGACAAAATTAATAATGATTAATGTAAATGAATATTACAGTCCAAGAATAAAAACACGACCAAATAACAAGTACAACAAGTATATGAATTAGTCATTTATGTGAGTAATTTTTAGTTGTGTCACTATATAAATAGAAAATTGCAAATTTGATACAGAAGTGTTACATTTCACTACAGGGGTCTCTGCATCCATTTGCAGTGTTGAAATTTAGAGACAAAGGGGTCTCTAAATTTACAGTGTTAAAATTCTGAATACCCCTTTGTCTCTAAAGTTTAACACTACAAATGGATTCATCTACAATTAACATAATTGCATGTATCATCTATATACTTTAAACTAATGCCTTCATTATAATTTTAGTAAAGATAATATTTAGATCGCCAAATTATTATTTATATTTATGTGTGGTCTTTGGCCATAAATTAGTTTAATTTTTAAACTTCATTGATTTATGTTAAAAGTGTGAGCTCATTTAAATCTAGTATTAAATCTTCATATTTGCATTAGATAAATACTAAATGGATAAACCTAAAATATATATTTATAGACCTATTTAGTAAATAAGTATGAACCTTTATTAATTTAGGTATGAACCTTAATTATTATTTTTAATGTTGTATATTGAACCTCTGTTTTTTTGTAAGTCAATGTTCTATTCATGTAGGAAAAAAGAAGTACATAATGTAGCTTACAAAATAGGTGGTCTCACCCCGACCAGGTTTGTTGACCAAAATTTTGCACCAGATGACAAAAATACAAAAGAGTGACTAGGGACATTCTCCATAAACAGTTGGGCCAGAGGCACCTAAACACATATAAAACATAAATAACGCCAGATAGCATACTAGTCGTAAGACATGATGGATGTAGGGTTGTCCGGGGTTGTTCCTAGAGGCAGTGGAGGACAAAGGTCACATTGAACATGCCCTTCAAAGTGCGCCAACCAAGTGTCCATCTTTTTTACTTTCTCATGAGTGAGTTGATCATTTTGGCCTTGCCAAACCACTACCAGTCTCTTCCGGACTTGGCATTGTAAATAGTGCATTCGGTCCAATGTTGCCATCTACTCTGTATGCTCCTCAAATACATGGACTTGCATAAATTTTGGTGGGTAGAAACCACTAGTAAGTTTACACATTTAAAATTTTACCCCTACACAAGTGTTGATAAGTCTTAGTAAATATGTTTAGTTACATCTTATTCCTATCCATTTTTTATACATAGACTTGCTTAAATGATGGGAAGTAAATGATGGTAAATATGTTATTTACTTACTTCAAAGCTTAAGATTGAAGAATCACTACAAAAATATCTAAAAATAACACGAGTTATATTACAACCATATCCATAAATTATGGCATAAAATATGTGAGTGAATCCACATGACATTATCTTCTCTAAAGGCTGTAATAAGGCCAAATTACCATCCAATCGAATGTTTGAAAAATTTACTAATAATATTGAAAAATAAATAATTATTTTTCAAAGTTGAACATTGCAAGTCAATACTAAACTAATATCTGTCAACATACAAATTGATTACTAGAGCCCTCCCTTGGTAGAGACTAATAAAGCATTCGACAACTTCTAAAATATTATAGGTTGAAAGAATTTGTCATCTTTATGACACCAAGAGAGTTATAAATGAATATTACTTTCTCTTGAAATGTCCTATACACAGCCACATTAGATCACAATTCTAACTATCATTATTTTAACTTATTAATTCATCACAATTATAAATTTAGAAATACTTATCTTTTTTATATATAATTTTTTTTACAATAAAAAATTAAATTATATATTTAAAAATATAAACTGACTATTTAAACCAAAGATAATTACCATTATCTTAACCTTTTAATTCATCACAATTATAAGTTTAGAAATACTTATCTTTTTTATATATTATTTTTTTTCACAATAAAAAGATAAATTATATATTTAAAAATATGAAACAAATATTTAAACCCAAGATACCTACCATTGTTTTAACTTATTAATTCATCACAACTGTAAATTTAAAAATATTTTTCTCTTTTATATATAATTTTTTTTACAATGAAAAATTATATTATATATTTAAAAATATAAAATAAATATTTAAACCCAAAGTACCAATGTATCAATGAAACATAGCTTTTACACTAAATTTCTCAAAAGCGCTCTCATTACAACTCTATATACCCACTCAACTCTAGCCCACATGAAAAATGCGCGGGAAGAAAACATACAAACACAAAGAAGAGGGCACACTGAGCAGGAAGAAAATATACAAACACAAAGAAAGAGCACACTGCAGCAAATTCCTGGAGTGCTCTTGCTGCCAAATTTTCCTCCATATTATCCTCAGCAACCACCATGGTCTAGGATTTCTTTGGAGCTTCTTCTAAAAAATTTAGAGGCAAGACGGCGCCCATTTTCCCTGAACAACAATCCATAAACCATGGACCTCTCCTCGGTGACTGCCATGGTCTATGACTACCTTGGAGCGTTTTCTTCCAAATTTAAAGGCAATACGGCCCCCATTTTCCCTGAACAACAATCCATAAACCATGGACGAAGAGGTAACAGTTTTCGATTATCACAAAATTATAATCAAGTTGGATTTCCCCGAAGTGCGGATTTTGTTTATATGCAGTTCCAATATTTCTTTTTTCTTGATTCAAATGTAGGAAACAAATCTCGGGAAGAAGACGCACTGCTTTCCAGTGGATTTGTAATGGAAAGATGTGTCAAGAATCAGGCACAAAATGGAGCAGTTCCATCAGGACCACCGCTGGATTTAGTTCCATAAATTCCTACCAAAGAGCCCAATTACTGTGCCGACTGAAGAATCCTTCTGGAAAAAGTAAGTATGCAAGAACCCATTTTTGTTGCTTTTTGAATGTCGGTTCAAATCCCGTTATGAACTGGCCTAGATAGATTCCCATCTAAATTTCAATAAATTTCTGAATCAGTAGTTTGTTATGTTATGTAATCTGAATTTTTCCAACATAATAGTCAGTGGGAATTACCTTAGAAGTTATACAGCTGGTTATGTTTAGATAAATTTCTTAATCATAATATACCAAGTTTTATATGGTGAATCCCTGAGCTAGAGTTATTAAAGTAAATTTTCCTCATAATGTACCAACTCATCATACCGAAATTATTTTACACTATCAGAGGTAAAATTTCCTAGCACCCCAATCCCCGAAGAAGGCAAGACATTTTCCATGTTATTGTTTTTGATTTTTTTTTTAAGATATCCATCTGCAAAAACCTGGATATATGAAAAGAATTTCAAGAGCATTAACATGGAAAATGTATTGCCTTTCCTAGGTTTCCAAAGCTTTTGCAGCCAATTATGCTCACATGTCATACTTCTTCACACAATTATTGTAATATGCCAATTTTTTGCATCTTGTTATGTTAAGAGAAATGAAAAATTAGATATGTAAGTTGTTTCTAGCAACAAAGCAGAAGAGCAAGAGACTCTTGAAGTGGATTTTCTGTTTGGAGCTAGTGAAACTTAGGGCTCAAGCCTAATTCCATGCTTATTAGGTATTCATGATCTAACTTTGTCTTGGAAAGCCACTCATAACTTTTGATCAATGCCATCCATGCTCTTAGAATTTCTCTCATAGCAGTCTTGGCATTCTGAGGCATTGATGAATGGATCGTTCTACATTGATGTGGATTCTCTAACTAGTGATGAAACTATTAATAATGGTAGAATTAGGTCAAGGCATTAATGCGAATGAGGCAAAATAACGAATTAGAACCAAATATCTGCATGCACAGGCACTGCTTGACCACCCGTCAAGACAAAACTGATGCATTGGCACCGCTTGACCACTCATCAAGACAAAACTATGGCTAGCTGCATGTAGTGTCACTGCTTGATTGTCTTCATCTACTGGCATCGCTTACCATCTGCATCTACTGCCATTGCTTGACTTATACTGCCTCATTTATTGTTGTTGTTGTAGGCTATGGATATCTTGGTTGTGATTATCTATCTATTTTTATTTCTCATTGTTGCTTGTTATGAAGGTCATGAATGCTTCCTAAATGCTTCATAATTAGTTTTCCACAAGCCAGAGCCTTCTTATATCTTGACCTCTACTTACCGTAGAGGATATATTCTCATAGAGGATGTATTCTGGGATAAGTAAGCGTTAAGCTGCTCCCATACTGCTGCATCCAACATGGACTCCGTGAAATCGAATGCTTCAATCCCTGTAGCAGCCTACTTTGAAGCTTTTGAATGATGTGGAGCACAAAACATCTGAAGAAAAAATTACTTTTAGGTATGTACTATAATTTAAATGTTTGTTGTACCCATGTATAAGCCCTTATTAGAACATCACTATAGTCTGCAAAATGGTTCACACCTCCAAAAATGGAAATATTAATTGTGGCTACGTGAAAATGGGCAACAAATGGAATCAAAATCACATTAATTATCACAGTTTTTAAAATATGAATATATTTGAGTATACATATTTTCTATTTCTGGAAATTTCAACAATGCCATGATAAAAAATATTAAATTCTAAGTTTAAAAAATATTACATAGAAGTTATAGAGTATATATTTGATTTTAAATTGAGGACATATGGTTGAACTGTCACAATTTAATACTCTGGGCATGAACACAATTATCAAGGCATGAAAACAATTCGACAATATTGAAATAGACGATCAAGAAAAACTAAAACAACACACACCTGTTCTATTTAATCAATAAGTAAGATTCATTAGTATGAGCTTCCATTTATCATTATTCAATAATTGATATCCTTACCTCATGTTGTCTGATATTTGGTTGGTGCATGCATTCTTTCGATGCAACAATAAAAAAATTTCATGATGGGGTGGGGTGCGCCTGGCTTGTCGGAGGTAAGCTTTTTGTTATTTCATTAATAAGAATGACTATCCAATGTCACGACCTATTTCACAAAAAACGTGCCTTAATGAAGATCCTGCCTTGGGGTCTTGTTGCCTAACTCGAGTCTAGTCTGAAAGGATCCTACCTACTTCAGCAAAGCCTATTCTAACATGAGTCTGCCTGAAGGAGGTCCTTCTAACAATGGGAAATATTAAGTATGGTGTAGGGATCCCCCACTTCGGTGATGAGGCCTACTTTCAGTAAGGGTTGAGTTCGACAATAATTTTTTTCTTTAATAGCTGAACTGGGAAAGAATGTTACCTTCCCTCCGAGAGTATGGGTTGGGTGGAGAGGAAGATAAAGGTCACTTTCCCACTAGCCACATTCCAGCTTCGGGTTAATGCTCAATCTGCAACTCTCTATTTTGTTTGGACCTTCCAAATCTCCCTTGACTTCCAATTCTCGCAACTTCCTTCTCTCTAGAGTACCGAAAGTCAATTTTTTTTACTATCCCTATGCTAGTAACTACGGAGGGGCACATAGATAGCAATGCCAAAAGCCAGAAAACCAACACTATGTATTGAAAATCAATTTGTTTTATTCTCCTCGTGCTTGTAACCATGTAGGGGCACATAGATAACAATGCCAAAAGCCACACAACCAACACTATGTACCGGAAATCAAAATTTTTTATTCTCCCCATGCTAGTAACCGCGTAGGGGCACATATAAAACAATTCCAAAAGCCACACAACCAGCACTATTTACCTGATAATTTCCCATCCTTCACATGCACAATAGAAAAACTCTATATACCAGATAAACCCTCCAAAACTGCACTGGAAACGATGAGATTTAATATATTCACACTGGTTATCACAATTCAAGTGTCATTTTTCTACTCTAAAAGGAGCATTGTCTTCATCCTCCATAGCTGACACCATGAGGTCATCTTTTTTTACTTCTGAACAAGTTGCAGCAAGGATACTACTGACTTCCAGGGGACTTTTTGCCGGATGATGGTCTGCTTCTGAGGCATTTTCATTTAGAATTCTTGAGATTATATGAATGAACTAGATTTTGAGCCCTTACCTATTCATTAATGCAAATCATTGTCAGGCATGGGGTCATTCAAAGGTTGTACCAGTAAGCGAGGTGGATTATCCAAGTATGGTAATGAATGGAACACTCAATGAACACGTGAAATGCATGCAAGCTCCAACTCAAGTATTTTCCTTCCATCATTTCGTATAATAATAAACACAAATTACTTGCAAGGTTCCACGTTATATGCCTATCTCATATCCCTATCTGAAAAAAGAATTGGCAATTCACTAAAATTTATCCAATACACCAAAAATCACATAAGGTCAAAAATAGATATACATCTTTATGATTGCAATACTTAGGCCACTAAACGAAACATCCATAACAAATGTCAAAGCCTCCCCATAAGCTTTCTGCAATGGATGGGTTCTCCTACTCCCCACCATTAAACGAGAAGTAATGATTTATGTTATCTATGGGCACTATGAAAAGATAGGTAAACTATCTAAATTAAAAATAACTCTTATTAGGATAAAAATGATGTGGGAGTTTTAAAGGTTGTAACATCAGCTCTTCATGTCTCCCCCAAATAAACTAGCAAACTTAGATTTTCTTCTGCAAGACAAAAGTACAATGTGTGGCGATGGTATTACCTGGTAAAAAGACAAAAGCACAAGGTGAAGCTGCCTCGTAAAGTTGTAGCATATAATTATAAAACACAAGTAAAAATCCTACCACCCAATAATGATTTTAAAAGATCACGATATCCATCTCTCATAAGGACAAGGGGCGATCCTCCTGTCATCGTGATTAAAAGGTGTGGCTCCTCGATAAAGATCAATTATTATAGACAAATGGGCGAAATCCCTTGGAATTTGGACAAATGAAAATCGCTTGCATGTCAAGTTCTACAATGAAGACTTAACCTAAGAATGTATTAGCCTAAAAAATGAGTTGAAAAATCAATTTAATGTTATTATTATAGTACATTTTGGACAAAAATAAGCCTCTCAAAATTTAAAACCAAATATATCAAATTTCTATCCGAAGCATCCTCAAACAAACTAATTATATGTATTTCTGAGAGTAAAAACCTGAAAAAAATGTAATGGATTGTTGAACAAGTCGATTAAGCTATACCTTTAAACAAAGAAAGTTGAGATTTCATGAAGAGTTGATAGTGATTTACAAAATAAATTCAAAGAAACTGAATAAATATTCATTTTAGAAAAAGTTAAAATATAGAGCAAAATAATTCTATATATTAATAAATTGGAAAATCATTTATCACTTCTGTTAGGGATTGGCTCGGCATGAACCGATTTTTTTCAACCCATTGCCAAGGGTGATAGAGCATAATTATTTTCTCAAGGGACTCAAACAAAGTTATGCCTCAAACAATAAAGGCCATCAATTGCCACAGGGGGTTGCTGGATTCATGACGACAAGAGAAAAGGTCTTCAATTGTCACAGGGGGTTGCTCGAAGGGGAATAAAATCGAGAACATATCAATGAATTGGGAAGCTCTCACTCAACAACCTATCTATCATTGATTATGAAGGGATAGAACCAGTGGTCCCATCAGTGGCACCTAATTTTGAGAGAGGAAAGTGGAAATATATCGAGGGTTAGAAATGAACTAAAGATAAAAGTTCATGTTTTTGACAAAAGAAAATCTCTCTTTGACGAGGGAGAAAAGAGACTGGCTTTCCTCATTTCAATACATGGTTGACACATAAGCTTTTCCCTTAGATGGAAACGTAATGAAAGCCATTCAATCTCATTTTAAGCATTAGGGTATCTCGGCTCTTCCAATAAATGCAATGACTAAAAAGGGGGTCACACAGTTAGTTTTACACTGAGTAGCTTCTTTCTCCACAAAATATTTAGGAAACAGTTGTGTAGTAGTGCAGGCAGATGCGCTGACAATTGCATGGCTGACAACATAGTTTTTGGTGAAACAACTTCACACCCTCCACGACTTCTTAGCAGACAATTTGGAAATGCACACAAAGGAAACTGAAAAAGCATGGTACAATAGGTAGCATACTTTTGATGAACCTTGGACACTACAGTACCTAACTCAACTCTTAAAAACTAAAATATTAAATTTGACTTAACTAGCTGAGTAAAAAAATCAAAATATTAAAGCTGGGAATATTGTTGACATATCTTATCTACTGTAGCAAGGCAATTGGAATATAGAGACCCACTTAGAATCTACAGATTTCTCAAGAAGTTGACATTAAAATTTCTCTAAAACATTTAAAACCCCAAGCATTTCCATTGTTGTGGGTGTGATTGTGTTAATTTCGATTAGCATGTTCTTTTCATAATACAATTACTTCAATGTTCCTTATAAGACCATTTATTAATCCATGCATGAAATATCATCTTATTGACTGAAACTGAAGAAATAACAAAAAATTTAACTGTAGAAGACAAAACAAGAAAAAATAACACAAAGTTATGGCACAAGCCAAGGAAAAACCTCAAGACGGGGAAAACCCTTGATCAATTCTTCTTATTATCAGTATCCAATGTTCAGCAAAGAGAGAGTACAATAATATGAGTCAAAATAGACTTGCTAAATTAGTGTTCAAAAAAATCTTGAATCTTACTACCTATTCAGGGTTCCTAACAATCATTTAGTAACCTTATTCTAATGAATTGTACCCTTTGTTGTCCTTTACAAGATGTCCAACAATGCTACGGGACTTGTGGTTCCTTTTCAAGGCATCCAACAACATTCCTATGCTAACAATAATAAGAAGATGCTCACAAATGAGGGTTAAAATCTTTGTTTACATTGCTTCCCTCTCTTCTTGAATGAAGCTAGGGTAAAGGACTTGTATTAGGTCATGTGTCCCTTACACATATGCTTTCATACTAGCTGTTGTAGTAGCATTTCCTATGGCCTGAACCAGAATACAAAGCATGAACAAATAAATCCCAAAATTCACCTTTAAACCAGTGTCCTGATCTGTGGCTCCACACAAATAATGCGACCTTCTCTTGAATAGGTTCACACCCAAAAACCATAACGAAACATCATGCAAAACTACCCTCAAACCTGGGGCTAGGTGCCTGCTCCTACTCGAACCTATGGGAGATCAATACAACATGTCCTCCTTGCTTCTCCACGTTGTGGTTTCCTTAGAAATAATTACCCAAGAGTTGAATGTACTCTTTTAGGATGATTTCTAATGAATATGAGGGATCTCCATATATATAACAATTTTTTTTTATGGAGGTGAAGCCGACCTTAACACTTGGAGGAAAAATTTGAATTTCAAATTTTCAGTTTTCCTGCCTTAATAAGGTTATGTCTTGTGAAATTTATTTTTAAATAAATAAATATTTTTCTCATCCAAATTTGGTGATTTTAGGTCGATTTTGGTCCTCTCAAAAAGAGGGATTCACTGGAATGATCATCTCCATCAACTGAGTAGATCCGAGTAGAATTTGGCCCTAGTTGCCAATTTTAACACTCCCTCTTAACTAGGGAGAATTCCACATGCCAGTCCATCTTCTGTCATAGATCATCATGCCATCCTACCATTATGAACCATAACAAACCATCTATGTCTTCTTTTCTCTGCTCTACTAAGCACTAATGTGAATAATAAAGAATATTTGATTAATAGTGATTCACAAGACCTTGCCACTCTTCATTGACAAAATTAAGTCCGGAGGTAGAACCTCAATTGGTCCCATATCAAGTAGATAAACACCAAGCATCCTAGCATAGAGTGTATGACAATACACAATTCATCCATCAGTAGTGCTATGGTCTCTATCCTCGTTTCACAACTCATTGGCTAGATGAGAGGTACATCCCATGAGTCACAGACTTCATGGGTAGGATGATGTAGAAACACCATATCACATCCTGCTCATAATTACATGCAAAAAAAGGAGAAACCACATTCTACAAACACAAATCACAATCACATGTATGGAAAGGATAAATCACCTCCTACATGCATGCAAAACACCAAGTGTAGGGAAAGGAAGAACCACGTCCTAGATGCATGCAAACCAACAATAGTAGGAAGGATCCTACACGTGGGTAAATGATGGACTACATCCCACCGATATGTCAACCATCAATCGTAGGGAATGAGCATCCTACATGTGAGGAAAATGATGAACCAAGTCACATTGACATTTTCACAACTAGATGCTTGAATGCATCTTTCACTGGGGTACCCACAGGAGAAGGTGAACCACTCATTCTGCTCATATGCCGTAGGGGAAGGTGAACCAATCATCTTATGCATATTTCATAATACTTAGGTGAAGGTGAACCACTCACCCTACACACGTGTCCGCAAGTGTAGGGTAAGGTGAACCACTTATCCTACACACATGTTAGCTGTCACAGGGAAAGGTGAACCACTCACCCTGTACATGGTGCACCTATAGGGGAAGGTGAACCACTCACCTTAGGGTCATTTATAGCTCAAAGAAGTACCCCATGCCCTGAGGAGTTCCCAGAGCTCAATGTTCAACCAAGACCCTAATATTAGGGTCTTTCCAGGACACCCAACCTCTCTCTATGAAGGAAGTTAAATCTATCCTTACCAAGGGGTTTTGAGGGGATGTTGGTAACCTGTACATCCATCCTCTAATGCTGGAGCTATATTTCTCCCCACTATGCCATATCAAATAAAGTGGAACCTGATGATAAGCGGCAGATTCAAACACATGCTCACATGACTCAAATGTCTTTATAATAGGCCATGCTAGCTGCTTCATTCGTTTAGCCTCAGTGGTGCTCCCAAACTTTAGTCCTTCATTCATTCATGAAATAAAGGTGGATCCCAAGAGATATAAGATCTAGAAGTGCTCTTCCATTTATCATTATGCCAATCTAAAAGTTTTGGCAGAGTATTACAGATCACAGTTAACATGGATATCTTATTGAGCTTTAGAGCCTTTAGAAGTTGTATGTATTCAGATCAACAACTTGTCCATTTTATTATAATTTTAAGCTTTAGGAAGAAGTAAATAAAGGCTAAGATAACCCCTCTCACATAGAGAGTATCTTTATCTATGGACAAACATCATCAATAGCTGTAAACCTACCATAGCTCCCTCTAAAGATCAGAAAAGCAACTTCTCCCAAAACATAACCATTGGGCTATCTGCAACCCGCTATTAATCAAGGTCATTCAGTCATATTCATCTGTCTTTTGTAGATCAATGTCTTATGACATGGTATTTCTATTGTAAAAATCAATAGGCAAGAAGAGTTGACAAGCCATTCTGCCAGGGATTCCATCGCTCCCTCTGAAGACTTCAATTGAAAATTCAGCCTTTTTCAATCTTCTCGTCATATTTAAGATAAGACATTATCATGTTGCAACTATACAAACAAAATTTCAATTACCAAACTTTAGCAATGCACAAGTAAACTATCTCACATGTTCTGCTCGTTTAACTGACAGACCGCAACAACAATATATCAATAGAACCATATTACCGATTTCATATTTATTATTGAATGAATGAAGATACCAAGGGACTTTCACCATCCTCATCCAAGAAAACCTTCTCTGCCATTACACAATTCAAGCTAGTCTGATCTTTGAAGTTCAAATCATAGAAATATTTGTAATGATCCTATTGTGTCACTGTACTGGCACACACCATATAATAGTAGCACACTATAATTTGTATTAGAGCATAAAATTCTTGGACCATTCTACCTTTACCACAGTTCTCAAACTTAGACCATAACTTTTTCCCATTTCAACAAATGCTACTACTGGTGATGCTTCTTAGGATGAATACATTTTTTTACTTCAAATTACTGATATCCCTGACTGTATGGATGTGCCAAGTGATTCACATAGAAACTTCCTTAGAGTGATTTGCTTCGACTTTTCTTTCCGTAAGAGGTGTACTTCGGCATTTTACATGCTTGATATAGGTGACCTTGAAGAGAAGCCTTAAAGACCTCAAACCAACCTTCAACTATATGTATTGACTGTAAAGTTAGGACCTTTGATATGCTTCAGATCAACATACAATCAATATTCAAATTTTGAACCTTGGAAATCTCAATAAAATATGGATTTGACATGAATGATTGGCTTAGAAGCTCACCCTAAATGTTTCTTCAGTAAATTTACTATCATACCTTAAATTCACATCCTTACATAATTGCAAACCTATCGTATAAGATTCTGAGGAAGGGGCTTCATCTTAGTGAGTTTCAGATCTGATCACTGAATTTTGAGCCTTAAATTTGTGCAATTTTGTTCACTGGATACATTAGATTTGTCTAAAATAATATTGAAGACTCCGCCTTAATGAAATGCATGCTTCATATCTGATGCACAGATCAGTTATTGAAGGATGGATGGATGGCCTTTAAAATCACCAGAACATTAACCCTCAGAAAATAATTCTTCAAGATTCAGCCTGAAGTGCTCCATAGAAATTTTCGAATGTGCATACAATATGTCTACAAATTTGTAGACTCAGTGTATTAGCCTGGGAAATTGCTACCTCAAGTTCAAGCTCATAACTGAATTATTCTAGATGAGATATACCAACCCAATTATATATCACAATGATACTAAAGTGATACAAATTTCTTTAGAATTTAACCTTTCAAGAATTTCCACAGGGTTATGCATAACATAGATGAAGAGCAAGTAGGTCATGGGAATCTTTCAAGATTGATTTAAATAAAAAAAACATAAACAACCTTTGAACAAGCACTATGCATGTAAGCTCCAAAAAGTTTCAAGTTATGATCTCTGATTTAAGTTGAGATTTCTAAAGATATAAATTGTGACTCTAATTTGATAAGTTTGGAAGAATTTCATGACGTTGTGCACATATTGGAGCTTGTTGTGTTGAGTATCGGCAAGGTTGTGACTGTTGCAATCTCCCACAGATTTTCTTCAAGACTCCATGTAGATATTGAAGGCTGTACAAGGGCCACAACAAGAATAAATAGTTTTTTTTTCTTCCAAAATTTTAGTAAAATACCTCAAGAATACACTGGAAAATTTTGGTACTTTGAGCACTAATTCAGGTGATTTTATTTAATAGATAAAAACCTCCAATGATGAAGTGTCAATATTGTTGAGATGTGAGTTGAGGTATATACCATGATGTAGGAGCATACCATTGTCCGAGAGTAGAGTAGAAACATATGGCATGATCTTATACCTTTAGGAGAGAGAGGTCTGAGACATAGGTTTCGAGAATCCTTAACGTTGTTCCATAATTCTTCTAACTTGCATATTTTCCAAATGAAGTGGCCCTAAAATAGTCCTGGAATCTCAACCCTGAAATATCATTACAGATGAATAACTTAGCAACTACTAGAGATCCATCCTTCCTTCTGCTGTAAATCAATTAAGTAGTCTTCACTCATAGTCCACCTCATTTTGTTCAAAATTTAGAGAGGGAGGAGATCATGGACACTTTGAAAAAAAAATTATTTTAGTGATTGCAAACACATTCACTCTAGTCTTGGGCTTGTCCTCACTTGGCTTTGATCTCACGTTAATTTTTACTAACATGTTCTTTGCATAATACAGTTACTTCAATGCTCCTTATAACCCCATTTATTAATCCACACATGAATTATCATCTTACTGACAGTAACTGAAGAAATATAATAAATTTTAAATGAAGAAGACAAGCCAAGACAAAATAACTCAAATATATGGCACAAGTTGGGGAAAAACCCCAAGACGGGGAAAACTCTTGATCAATTCTTCTTATTATCAATATCTATTGTTTAGCAGAGAGAGTATAATAATATGAGTCAAAATAGACTTGCTAAATTACTGTTCAAAATAGTCCTGAAGCTTGCTACCTGGTTAGGGTTCCTAATAGTCATTGAGTAACCTTCTTCCAATGAATTTTACCCTTTGTTGTCCTTTACAATATGTCCCAGAATGTTCCAAGACTTACGGTTCCTTTTCAAGGCATCCAACAATAGTCCTTTGCTACCAGTGATAAGAATATGCTCACAAATGAGGGTTAAACTCTTTGTTTACATTGCATCCCTCTCTCCTTGAACGTAGCTAGGGTAAATGAATTAGATTAGGTCATGCATCCCTTCCACACATGATTTCATACTAGCTACTATAGCAGCATTTCCTATGGCCCGAACAAGAATAAAAAGCGTGAAAAAATAAACCCCAAAATTCACCTTTAAACCAATGTCCTGATCTGTGTCTCCAAAAAAAAAAATGAAACCTTCTCTTGAAGAGATTCATACCCAAAAAACATGATGAAACATCACCTAGAACTTGTCCTCAAACCTGCGGCTAGCTGCCTGCTCCTAGTCGAACCTATGGGAGATCAATACGTCACATGCTCCTTGCTTCTCCAAGCTGTGGTTGCCTCAGAAAGAATTACCTAGGAGTTGAATGCACTCTTTTAGGATGATCTATAATGAAGATGAGAGATCCCTATATATATATAAAATTTTCATTATAGAGATGAAGCCGATCTTAACACTTGGAGGAAAAATTTGAATTTCAAATTTTCAATTTTCCTACCTTAATAAGGTTATGTCTTATGGAATTTCTTTTAAATAAATAAATATTTTTCCTTATCCAAATTTGGTGATGTTTAGGTTGATTTTGGTCCTCTCGAAAAGAGGGATTCAATGGAATGATCATCTTCATCAAATAAGGAGATCTAAGTATAAATTGGCCCTAGTTGCCAATTTTAACAGATTGTTGTTTTCACATTCTCATTATTTCAAAGAAGAAAACAGAAGATTAGTAGTGCTTACGAGACAACAGACAATAGAATAAGTATTAATAACTAATGATTTTGGAAGGAAATGTCTCACTATTGATTAGTTTAGAGTACTCAATTGGTTGGAATCCTTTGGAAAATGAAGGAACAAGTTGTAAATGCTTCCAGAGCTTTAGATTTAAGCTTGAGGAGATTGAATCTGCAACACAGTATTTATTTGAAAAGATTTTTTTTTAGGGAAAACAACTTCTAGGCTGCTTACAAGGGGGTTATTGAGAGACGTGTCTTTTTTGGTCATCAAAAGCATCAATAAGATGAGTTGCACGATGGAGGAATTATAATTCCAAGAGGGTCTCAAGACTCTTTCGCGTGGTGAGTTTTAGAGGTTTTTGTTGTTCCATAGGTGGAGGCGAGTGATTTCTTGTGTATGATTTTGCACCCAATGACAATCTATTGCAGTTTTTGGATGTAAAATATGGGAGTGTACTCTACTCGCCTGACAGAGTAAGGATTGCATAGTGTTGCAAAAGGTAAGCCTGATTTCCTTGTTCATTTCCTTTTGGTTTGTTTTCAGATGTCAGTATGCTGATGAATCATACTTATTTTGACTTAACTAACACATTCACATAGCAGAAATGGTGTTACAGTAAGCACAGTTTCATTAGATAAAGTGTGTGGTTGAGAGTCCATTATAAATGCGAATAATGTTAAATGTGGGTGAAAATTCTTTTGCTACAAGACCAAATTAGTCTTCTCTTATTTTCAAAGTTGAGGCTCAAGTTATTCACTTTTGGCTTAGAAATTTTGTAACAAAGCCAACCTCAATAGAGGCAAATTTCAAGCAATTCCTTGCCTTCGCAAAAAAGAATCAATGTTGAAGATATTTCCCATCTACTTCTTTTCTTAGACACCAAATTTACATAGAAAAAATACTTTGTCGTAGTCTAAAAGTAATATATCGATGCTAAGCGCATGAACTAGAGAGAAAATTTCATGCACCAAAAAGAGCTTTCAGGTCATGAATGGATTCATAGCCATTTGAGTTGTGTCAAGAGGTGAACCATAAATAATGTTGCTACCCTTCCAATTAGCAATGAAAAAGAAGCAATGGAGTCTACAACAGATGAGGATGGGGTATCTTCATATTTGTTGTGCCATTTCTACACAATCAAAATCAAACAAGTCAGTGACGTTATCATTTACTCATATATTACAAAAACTTCTTGGTCTATAGACAGAAAAATCACTACTCTAAAAACATTCAATGGTGATTGGTCTGTTTGTCTGGACAGTCAGAAGGGGGTAAATGGATGTAGGAAAAGTATTGTCGTGCTCTTCACCCAAACGGGCAGGAAATTGACCCACATGTAGTTAGCATGCATCACATAGTGGTGTTTTTCAACTGATGATCACAAGTTCATGTCTCATATGACCACCCTATAGGCAAGCATAGTGATAGATTATAAGCTGGCCTAGGAAAATGGGGATACAATCCTTACCACCTGTTAGGGTTCTTCAAATTCAGTAACAGGAGGTATATCAGTCATAAAGTTTCAGAAAATTAGATATAAAGGTGATTGGCTTTTGATCATGGTTTTTACAATAGAGTAGATCCTAAACCCAACCTCCAATGTAATGAGACTTGTAGTCATTTCTAGTCCCTAGGATTAGCCAATGAGAACTACAAGAATCACAAACCTGCTAATATTTAGTTTTCAAATTAGAAACATTTAATTTGCACAACTTTTGAGATTTGGACATCTTAGGTAAATGGCTAAGAGCCCATACACCTCCATGAATCATTCCCTAAATTGTATCTATGAAGAAGAATATAAGAGAAAAATGCAGGATCATCAGTGATTTGGCCTTGCAGGGTGGCTAGGAAAGCTAATGTTACTACACAAAAACCACAGCAATACTAAACAGTATTCCGAAAGAAACCTACATCAATATGATGCAGGAGCATCAAGGGTGTTTTTTATTTTGTAAATATGTTAAAAGGGGGTGTGATAATTTTTAATATTTTATTAATTAATAAAATAGGAGAAGGTGAGGATTTTTGTAAATATCTTTTTATTTAATAAAAGGATATGAGGGAATTTAATTAGTTGAAGGATTTTAGGGATAAAGCTCTATCCTTTAGGGATGTTGAGAGATTTAGGGGTTTGTTGAGGAATTGAAGGGATTGAGCATTTAATTAAATGATTTTTAAAAATTGTATAAATAGGAAGGGGTTTTGAGAAAAAAATACATTGAGATTGTGAGAGAAGTGTGAGATTGAGAGTAGGCTTGAGCAGCAAGGCTATAAGCCTTCAGCAATTGTAAAGGGCCACGGCATTGAAACATCTGGCCAGTAAAAAGTTGTAAGTCATTGTTTTGTTTCAGTTTATATACATTGGGTGATTGAGAAATTGTATATTTGTTTCCTGAAGTTCATAGCATTGTTAAATTAATGATCGATGGGCTTGAAATCACATTTATTTGTGTGAAAACTGTCATGCAAATCATTAAGGGTAAATGGTATTAAAATCTCTATTTGCAAAGGGCGCCATCCTAAGTAAAGATTTCTGTTGGAAGTCGATTTTAAATTCAGATTGGTTAATATGAGGTACAGTGGAAATTGGGAACTGAATATAGAAGTGCGCAGAGTTATGTTTTGAAACTCTGTTGGAATTCAATTGAAAATTGATATGTTTCAAATAGCATTGACATAGTTTGAACAGTACGGCAAATGTGTGACTTCGGCATATCCAATTGGAGAATCGATTTTATGGAAGACGCTGAACTGGACATGAATATGTGTGAATGCGTTAATAAAAATGTTGAAATTGTGTTGAATTCTAATTGAAAGAATGACTGCTGAATACGAGGGTTTTAAATTTAATGGATGGGTAATCCATAACGCAGACTTAGTTGAGTAGAAGAATTCGACTTCAGATTTGTGTTTCAGTTAAAATGAAGAAAACGTAATGCGTTTTTCAGTTACTGGTTATTCTAAAATGAACTTAATTGTTGGGTTCCAGCTTCACGTGAAGAAATTGATTGAATGTTTTAAATTGAAGGACGCATGTTATTGCAGAGGTGGAAATCGATTTAATGTTTTAATTGAAGAACGCAGGTTATTGTCAGTGGTGATTTGAATCTGTTGAAGTTTGCTGAAGTTCAGTTCTAATATGCCAGAAATCGTGAATTGAAGGAAAGGGTGCAGAAATCTGTGGTGTTTCATGGAATGACATTTCCAGCTTTGGTAAGTAAAATCGTGCTTGACAGAGGTAAGTTAAATCGATTCAGAAGTTATGAAAACCAGTTCTAGTATGATCAGAAATCGGGGTTTTTTTTAAGTTGTTAAGTTTGCCGGATTACTACAGCTGAATATCGGTGGGAAGATAGAGTCTAAAAACGGAGTACATGACATACCGTTATTGCAGAATCGATTTGCAGGGTTGAAGCTGTAATTTCAAAGGCCGATTTAAAAAGGGCGCAATAAAATCATGAATGGAGTATTGTGTGTGGCCAATCTGCATAAGTCAAAGTCGCCATTGCTGTATTGCAGAAGTTGTATAGGTTGAACACATTGACTGATTGTGTTGAATTTAATTTGAACACTGTTTGACAGAAATTGAAGGCGCAGGGCATGAAGGAATAGAAGAACTTCGACTTGAGTGCAGGCAGAGTTGATGGGTGAATTTGCAGAAGCGTTTTGTGGAGGTAAGCTTGATTGTATTAAAACCGTGTAAATTTATGTGGTTCGGTGTTATTGAAAGAGCTGTTGTAAAAGTTGATTCACATTAGAATACATCACTCCATATATCTAATTCAAAACAGAGACCGGTGGACAGTGATAGCAAGCCGCATCTTTTTATTGAGTTTTGATTTTGAACTTCAACGTTATAAGAATGAAAGATGGGAGTTGGGTGATTCCCACAAAAAGGAAAAGGTAGATTGTTTCATAATATTGATTGGAGCGAACTTTCAAATGAAGTTTTTTTTAAATGTGCATTAAAGTGAGGATGCAATCCAAGTCTTTAGGTTATGAAAGAATGGTTTGTGTGGGTATAAGCTGAAGAGCTTGCATGTGCAAATGATTGTGTAATAATCAATGTCAAAGGTACATTTGACCTTTGATTGTGAATTGAAATCTGATCTTAAAAGGTGCATGAATTGGCTTTGTAATTGAGTTTTGATTTGGGGTAAAAGCGGAGCAGCATGTTGATATGCGTTATTAATGAAGATCCTGGTGAGTGCAGGCTAGCCCTGCATCAATTTTGGTATCAGAGCTTGGCTCTGAATGAAGGTTTCTTGAAAAATGTTGAAGACTGAATTTAAATTTATATCAAATCATGTGTGAAGAGATGTGTATGTAGGTAAGGGAGATCAGATTCTAATCTGACAGTCAAGCAACCAGAGTATAGCTGGGAGAATGGAGAAGAACAATTAAGTTCTTAGAGGCAGGTAACGCAGAATTGCAGAGACAAAAAGAATCCACAGCGATGTTGGGAAATGGAAATTCACTTGGAGCGTGCAGGTATTGTGTTTGGTTAATTTTGATTTGAGTTTTACTGACAAGAAATGGATTGAGGATTGATGAATGCAGCAATGAAGTATCTCAGCAAAGGAGATCAAGGGATAGTAATGAAAGAAGCTGTTAATGATTTCTGAGTGGAAGAAACTCAGCAAAGAAGGAATTGTTGCTGACAGCTAAATTTTGGCAGATCAAGCCAGAAGATTGGAAGAGAGGATCAGATTTTAAAATCTGATTGACAAATTGTGCAGAGGAAGCATAAAGATTTGCTGAAACAGATTTGCAGGAGTGGTGAGATTCTGAAGGTAATTGAAGTGCAGGAGAATGGAAAGACAAGATCAGACAAGATCTTGGAGGTAAGATGATATGGTTTTATTTGGATTTTAAGAATGGAATATTGTAGTCTTTGCATTGAAGTATTATTGCGACTCCCAAAAGGCAATGTGATTAGAATTGCTAACAGATAAAGGAAGCTGGTGAAAGTTTCTAAGCAGACGTGGCAGAACCTTAGGAATTCCAATAGAGATTGGAAAAGGAGAACAGTTGTGTTCTTAGAACATGCAGATGAGTTGAAGCCAGGAAGAGAAAAGAGAAGTGCTCAAAGGAGGTTCGAGAGATAGAGAACCAATTGCTTGCCAAAGACTGAGTGAGGAGAGCTTGGTGAGGTAAGTGGCGGCAGGACAGGGCTTGCTGCTGAAGAGGCTTTAGTGCAACTCATAGTAAAGTGAGTGAGGTACTCATAGTAATAGGAAGGATGATGATTAGTGACAGTCGTAACAGAGGTTCTGAAATAAACCACAGCAGAGGACAAAAGGAGAAGGGTGCCAAGGCAATTGGCATACAGAGACAGTTAAGAAAAGAAGAATATGAGAGGGAGAAGGATGAGATAGCAGTTCAGCTTGAGGTGTTAATGGAGATGTTGCAAAGAAATGAGGAAGACCAGAAGCATGGTTATGTCATAAGAAAGAAGCTGAAGTGGCAGAGGCTACAAGAGAAGTGGAATCATCAGGTAAATATGCAGTTGATAAAGGAACTAAGGGAACTTGAACAGGTTATAGATGCCAAATAGAGGATAGAGAAGCTCGAAAGAGTTGAGCTACAGCAAAAAGAAGATGTTGAAGTTTCGATATGTTACCGAGAGAGTGGACCATTACTTTTTGAAAGTGATGAAGAGCTAGAGGAGTTGAATCATATGAATGATTCGAAGCAGCCCGAAGACTTGATGACTGAAGCATCAAATAAGACCGTAAGGTCTTGTGATTTTAAAACTAATGATTTGTGTGTGATTGCAGGTTTGGAAGAAGATAGACAGTATTTTAAAGCTGTCAAAGATGTGAAAGAGTACCTTCCAGAAGATGAAAGTTTTGAAGCAAAGGCTGGGAAAGAATCAGTTCACTACAGTGGAAAAATGCTGGAAGACATCATTGGAATAGTTGACGAGAAGGGGAGACTAGCTGACAGTCTCAAGAGTTCTTTGAGTTTGGATCAGCATACTGATATGCTGACAGAAGAAGAGAAATCAACGCAACATACTGAAGTGTTGCTAAAGGGAAAAGAGGTACAAAAGCCTTATTTTTTTTATTATAATGATTGTCTTATGATTGAAGATGTTGTTGCAGACGCTGGAACATATTTGGCACAGGTGGATAGCCAAATGGAAGAAGGAGAGGAAGAACATCTACTGAAGGATGTTAAGGATAGATTGCTGAAGAAGGATGACAAATAAGTTGTCATAAATAATAAAAAAGAAATTGCAGATGATGAGCAAAGGAATGTTGCAGAGGGACAGGAAGTTTGGGAGGCCGCAACATTTATAGTAGCAGCAGCAGAAAAGGTGCAAAACAGCAGTAAGAGTGAAAAGGAAGCAATCAAAACAAGTGAAGAACAAGCAAGAATGAGAGTTCAGCAATCAAGAGATGGAAACAATCAGCAGACAGAGGATATACTGGACAAAGAAATTGAGTTGATAAGGAGGTTAATGATAAAAACATCCCAGAGAAAGACAACCGAAAGAAAGAAAAGGAGCGACAACAAGAGAATGACAGTGAAATATTGCAAGAGCAGAGCAAGTGGAGCATTACAACACAAAATATGGAACCCTGGAGGACAATATCAAATAACAACAGTAGTAAAGCAATCGACAAGCACGGAAAGATTACAAAATAAAATTTGGGATCCAGGAGGAAATATCCAGACTTATGACCAGGTGGTCATGAATTTTCTTACATGGGGAGTCTGATGCAGGAGCATCAAGGGTGTTTTTTATTTTGTAAATATGTTAAAAGGGGGTGTGATAATTTTTAATATTTTATTAATTAATAAAATAGGAGAAGGTGAGGACTTTTGTAAATATCTTTTTATTTAATAAAAGGATATGAGGGAATTTAATTAGTTGAAGGATTTTAGGGATAAAGCTCTATCCTTTAGGGATGTTGAGAGATTTAGGGGTTTGTTGAGGAATTGAAGGGATTGAGCATTTAATTAAATGATTTTTTAAAATTGTATAAATAGGAGGGGGTTTTGAGAGAAAAACACATTGAGTTTGTGAGAGAAGTGTGAGATTGAGAGTACGCTTGAGCAGCAAGGCTGTAAGCCTTCAGAAATTGTAAAGGGCCACGGCATTGAAACATCTGGCCAGTAAAAAGTTGTAAGTCATTGTTTTGTTTCAGTTTATATACATTGGGTGATCGAGAAATTGTATATTTGTTTCCTGAAGTTCATAGCATTGTTAAATTAATGATCGATGGGCTTGAAATCACATTTATTTGTGTGAAAACTGTCATGCAAATAATTAAGGGTAGATGGTATTAAAATCTCTGTTTGCAAAGGGCGCGATTCTAAGTAAAGATTTCTGTTGGAAGTCGACTTCAAATTCAGATTGGTTAATATGAGGTACAGTGGAAATTGGGAACTGAATATAGAAGTGCGCAGAGCTATGTTTTGAAACTCTGTTGGAATTCAATTGAAAATTGTTATGTTTCAAATAGCATTGGCATAGTTTTAACAGCGTGGCAAATGAGTGGCTTCGGCATATCCAATTGGAGAATCGATTTTATGGAAGACGTTGAACTGGAGATGAATATGTGTGAATGCGTTAATAAAAATGTTGAAATTGTGTTGTATACAACGTTGAATTCTAATTGAAAGAATGAATGCTGAATACGAGGTTTTTTAAATTCAATGGATGGGTAATCCATAATGCAGACTCAATTGAGTAGAAGAATTCAACTTCAGATTTGTGTTTCAGTTAAAATGAAAAAAACGTAATGCGTTTTTCAGTTACTGGTTATTCTAAAATGAATTTAATTGTTGGGTTCCAGCTTCACGTGAAGAAATTGATTGAATGTTTTAAATTGAAGGACGCATGTTATTGTAGAGGTGAAAATCGATTTAATGTTTTAATTGAAGAACGCAGGTTATTGTTAGTGGTGATTTCAATCTGTTGAAGTTTGCTGAAGTTCAGTTCTAATATGCCAGAAATCGTGAATTGAAGGAAAGGGTGCAGAAATCTGTGGTATTTCATGGAATGACATTTCCAGTGTTGGTAAGTACAATCGTGCTTGAGAGAGGTAAGTTAAATCGATTCAGAAGTTATGAAAACCAGTTCTATTATGATCAGAAATCGGGGTTTTTTTTAAGTTGTTAAGTTTGCCGGATTACTACAGCTGAATATCGGTGGGAAGATAGAGTCTAAAAACGGAGTACATGACATACCGTTATTGCAGAAACGATCTGCAGGGTTGAAGGTGTAATTTCAAAGGTCGATTTAAAAAGGGCGCAATAAAATCATGAATGGAGTATTGTGTGTGGCCAATCTGCATAAGTCGAAGTCGCCATTGCTGTATTGCAGAAGTTGTATAGGTTGAACACATTGACTGATTGTGTTGAATTTAATTTGAACACTGTTTGACAGAAATTGAAGGCGCAGGGCATGAAGGAATAGAAGAACTTCGACTTGAGTGCAGGCAGAGTTGATGGGTGAATTTGCAGAAGCGTTTTGTGGAGGTAAGCTTGATTGTATTAAAACCGTGTAAATTTATGTGGTTCGGTGTTATTGAAAGAGCTGTTGTAAAAGTTGATTCACATTAGAATACATCACTCCATATATCTAATTCAAAACAGAGACCGGTGGACAGTGATAGCAAGCCGCATCTTTTTATTGAGTTTTGATTTTGAACTTCAACGTTATAAGAATGAAAGATGGGAGTTGGGTGATTCCCACAAAAAGGAAAAGGTAGATTGTTTCATAATATTGATTGGAGCGAACTTTCAAATGAAGTTTTTTTTAAATGTGCATTAAAGTGAGGATGCAATCCAAGTCTTTGGGTTATGAAAGCATGGTTTGTGTGGGTATAAGCTGAAGAGCTTGCATGTGCAAATGATTGTGTAATAATCAATGCCAAGGGTACATTTGACCTTTGATTGTGAATTGAAATCTGATCTTAAAAGGTGCATGAATTGGCTTTGTAATTGAGTTTTGATTTGGGGTAAAAGCGGAGCAGCATGTTGATATGCGTTATTAATGAAGATCCTGGTGAGTGCAGGCTAGCCCTGCATCACAATATAATTATGTTTATATGTTTTTTTAGTCAATATATTTCCAAAATAACATTTTAAACCCATACTCAAACAGAAAAATAAAATAAAAAAGCAGAAGGAACAACAACTAGACACCACAACGATACTACATAGTATTTGAGAAGAAGACCACATCAATATAATTATGTTTATAGATTGTTTTAGTCATGAGATGTCCAAACTAACATTTTAAACCGATACTCAAACAGAAAAAAAGAGAGCAGAAGGAACAACAAATAGAACTTAAAATATGAGTAACTAACATGAAACAATAGATCTAGGACTTTAACTAGATGTTGTATACACACAATATTCATAGCCTGCAAGAAATTAAAGTTCAAACATGTTGGAGCCTTTTAGTTATGTGTTGAAAGCCTTCTTTTGTTACTGTTCATTGGCATTTAGAAGGCCAACTCTGATTCGTTCTAAGGCAGAATTTTTTCTTTTTCTAAGGCTATGTCTGACTTGTCTGAGGCACTTTTCGTTGGTTTTTTCTGAGGCTTGGATCTGGTTTCCTGATGCCCATTTCGGTCTGCCTGAGGGCACCATCTAAGGCATAGTTCTATGATTATTTTCAGCCTCCCTTGACAAGGATCTCTGCGGCTACCTGTAGCATCTATTCGGCCTGCTCAATAGATTTTTATCTGAGGATATTTTTCTCTGTTAATGAGGTAAGTTTGGCCCTCTTCCTGAGCTAGCTCTAAGGTCAAATTTTGACCACTGAAGTAAAAATATATCCATGAAAACAAGGTAACACTTCTGTGAACTTGGATTTAATTTTCACATTGTCTTGGGGAGGGTTCTTCATAGGTTTGTCAGAAGTTTTCAAGCAATTTTTCTGAGGAAATTTTTACTACAATTTTGAATCCTAATCCAAGGGTGTCTGAGGCTTTTTCATTGTTTTCTTGAGTATTATTTCGTTGGAATCCAGAAAATTCTGTTTAAGGGAAAGAAGCACCCTAGTCAGGGCTTTATCTAAGGGTTTTTGAGTGAGCTTTCAAAAGAGTTTTGCTGAACCACTTCAGTCATTGAATAACAGTGTGTTAACTTAAGAAGCTTGTTTGAATCATCTTAAGGGGAGTACAATCTGAGCCTTGTGCTATAGAAAAAATGTCAAACACTGAAGACATCATTGACATTATCAAAGATTGCAATCAAAGATATATCAGTGATAGAAGGAAAGGGCAGAAAAGAGACATCTCCAAATAAGTGACAAAAAGATCCATGAAGAAGGAAATATGAAGTATATCTAAACCTTTCTGAGGTCTGATCAAGGGTCTATTCAAAGGGCTGACAGAAGTATATAAAGAAGTAGACTTGAGTGGACTAAAGATCTAGGCAAGTAACTGAAGGGAATTGACTGTGAGTCAAGATTTCTTCATTTCCTATGGTATGATCTTTTCATGCGAAGGAAAGGGAAGACTTGAGATCTCTCAAAGGCTTCTTTAGGAACAACACTTGGCAGTAAGTGGCACTCTTCATATCAAGAATCTTGAGGTATAA
This sequence comes from Pinus albicaulis, assembly GCA_034641835.2. NCBI lineage: Eukaryota > Viridiplantae > Streptophyta > Pinopsida > Pinales > Pinaceae > Pinus > Pinus albicaulis. The sequence continues at coordinate 590,113,306 of CM076580.1, read as the reverse complement.
GACATGTTATGTTCAAATTGTTGAGGCAAGAATTTGTTAGGAGAAGTATACAACGAATAGACTATATATATAAGCAGCAACAGAACCAAAGTGTTTTTGACCATTCTATAACAGAGCTAATGACCACTTGTTGCTAAAGCATTCTAGAGGGTTTACCTTATAAAAATGTCTTGCTAATTGTGTAGACAGTCTAGCTAATTATGCAAGTTGGATACTGTTATAATTTACTCATATACAATTAGTGAAATATTCGTTATCATTTTTTTTCAGCATTAAAGGCAGAAAACTTCCATAAATTCGAAATCTTGAAAATTTTGTAGAGAAATTGCAAGTCCATTAATATTCTTTTCATTTCATCACCCCACACTATTTTTTGTTGTTTCTTTGGGATTTTCCTAAATGTGTATTTTAGTGTGGAAGTGCCACATTTTTTTCCTATAAGAAGATTCTAAAGACCTATCCATTTAGGACTTGTTGCTTTGTTTGGTCATTTTATCCATTTCAAGCCATTGATTTGGGTTGTTAATGAATCCATATAAATTACCAAGGTAGGACATTTAATAATGTTTGTAGAGTGTTGTGAATTGCTTGAAGGTTTTCTTTTTAAGGGTATACTCTTGTTCGGTCATTCATATCACTTTTCATAATATTGTGGGATTCTTATTCCATGTTCATGTCATTTGGGAGATAATTGATGTAGAGTGTAGTGAGGCTTGCCTAGAAATTGCATAGGAATTTGAGAGCGTTCTTTAAAGATGTTAATTTCCTTTGTCATCCATATTACTTCAGGCCTATGACTTTCACCAGATTATGTTTCTGCCCAATTTTATACATTAAAACTACCTGTTATGGTACATGAATTTCATTTGTTTTCTAATGTTTCTCAATGTGTATCAAGTCCTAAGGAAGGAAATTCAGTGATTTTTGTAGAATGTTGTGTAACACCTTCCAAAGGTTTTCTATTTTAGGGTTATGGACTTTTTGTTTTAGTTATGCATATTACTTTTCATTTCTCTTAGACTCTTATTAAATTTTTTGGTTAGCCAGTAGATATTTACTGTAGAAAGTAGCAATGTTTGCTTAGATGTTGTGAAGGACTCTTAGCATGTGCTTAAAATATATTAATTAATGCCTTATTTGTATGGTCCATGGATATCATTTTGTTGCTCTATATATGTACTCTCCAATGACATTTGAATGGTATTGATTGCAGGGCAATTACCTAGAACACTGTGCAACCTGGTTTGGCCAAAATTCCCTTCTCTTAGGCTACAGGAATGACATCTGCATGTGAAAAGTGCTTAGTTGAGGGTGGAAAAGGAGCCTTTTGAGCTGAAATACCTCGTTATAAACACCAATGCTATAATCAAGGGTTGTATACATCATTATTGTGTATATTGTCTACCATATTATAGATAAGGCATGTTGTAGAATTTGGTGTAATAATATTGTGTATTACTAGTAAATGAATTGAAGGTTCAACTAGGCTCAGATTTCCCTTACACATAAGAAGGCCATCAAGTATATTGAGATGATTAGCTTTGATATAATTCATTTGTATATTAATTATGAGAACTAATACAAAAAACAGGGAATTCTCCTGTCTTGAGGAGGATCAAGTTTCCTATATCCCAATGTTGATAGTTGAAACACCATAGGGACATGCTATCTTCCCTCTTAGACTAATGAGAACCCCATTGACTCCTGTTAGTTCAGGGTTTCATTTAAAGGCACCATCAGAAAAAAATGAAGGCTTTTTGAGTCTGACTCCACTCATGAAATAATTGTGGATTTATATGAAGCTTCCAACATGATTGTGGACATACTTACCTGGGTCCCTGGGTCAGGAAGAAGAAGAATAATATTTAAAATTAAATTGATCTATCAATTGAAGTTCTTACTTGTCTAGATCTTAATCTGGAATGAATTTGATCCCTTTTGAATTAGGATGTTTAGATAGCACTGCTTTAGCTTTAATTTCCACCATCTCCATTTCACTCATCATCTATTTGGAAGATGGCACAATTTTTTGGCAGCCAAATTTACAACATACTAATTTAGACAATGCAAACTAGACCCTTTCAAAAGAGCCTTACAATGAAAGGACCTTATGTAATGACTATGACACGTCCAAATTAGTTGCTTCAGTGAATTTGACTACTTGAACTGACTCTCAAGGCCATTTACCACCACTAACCAATCCGCCATAGTGAAATGGAAATCTAAAAACAGGAAATGAGAAGATTCCAAACTAAAGGCAAAGAGCACACTAGGAGGGACCCTGGATCCCTCTCCTTTTCATATTTTCTGAGGTTAATATGTTGTCATAATATAGGGTCCAATAGAAAATATTAATCTTTGGCAAGGCATCTGAATGCCATATTTTGCTCCAGATTGAGGCTTTGTGGGGAAGTGAACAGCAAGAAAGTTGTTGGGCATAGCTCTCCTTAACCAGATACTTAGCTAAACCCCACCCCCTATAGTATGATTCCTCTAGGTTCTTAAGGGCATAGCCATGCAATTTTGGTTCCATTGAGGCCACCAAATGGAACAAGTATGAAGTTTGAGCCCCAAAATCTGACCCTCTCAATAATCGTAAAGCTTTGTCCCATGAAGAAATGTCAAAGAGGGAATTTTATCCTTGCTGTCCAATCATATCTTTAAAGGAGTGAGATCCTTGAGAGATAAGTAGCCGGTGAACCATGATGTTATACTTCCAAATATTAATATTTTACCATTTCCTAAATTCCAGGTAAACTGATCCATTATTTTTGGAATGTCAGATTTCATAATTCAAACATTTCTTGATCATTCAATAAATTTAGCATATGCTAGGAAAGATGGAATTGCCTTGTATCTTTATAAGAAGAATTGGGTGATTACAAGAACCGAGTAATGGTGTGGTTGGTCTTCAAAAGTAAAAATTATTTTCTTTCAAGAGTCTGTTAGGGTCTTCAATTGACCAAGCAAGACATGGCCTCCAAAGATCCACTCCTCCTCGATAATATAGTCCTAATGTTCCATGTGAGGAATATCCAAGGTCTGTTGAAACTTGAAGCAATGCACTTACTTCATTGCTCTGTTTCTTACAAAATTTTTGTGTAGATATAATCTAAGTCACTTGGTTCATGTTTTCCTTTGAATTTAACTATAATGTTAGACTTATATAATCATTCATTGGCTTGCATTAAGTAGCGACCATTTTTTATCCCTTTAAAACATGACGAGTTTGTATAAACGGTTGACAAAGTTTTCTTGTAGCTTTAAGGTATGTCTAAATTCAAGTTTTAAATTTAAAATTTAGTGAACACAATCACATAGGATGCATTTTACTCTTCAAGAATTATAGGCCTAAATTTTTGTCTTCTTAAATACCTTGATAAAAGGTTCTTGTCTTTGATCATCAGGGCGGTGGTTACCTTCATACACCATAAGCTCTACTATCTTGCTATGATAGTCACATCGATAACCTCTTTCTTCTAGGTTCTGATTATGACTAGGCTTAATTTCTCAACACTCTCCAACCAAACTGAAGTCAGGGTGTGGTTGGGTTCACTAGGGGAGTATAGTTTCTATGACAAAAATGTCAATGTTTCTTCAATTGATGGTTAGATCATAATGTTTGCTACTATTATGAATTCATTTTAATTGGATGCTAAAAGAGTTTTGACAAAATCCTTTCCCTTATCTTTAGTTTCTACAACCCCTAAAGGGAATTTTTGGAGGTGAAAATGGTCTAGCCATTCAAAACTTAGAAATGTGAAGAATAAACAATATAAATCAACAAGCGATAATGCTAGACAAAGCTGCAACAATAATTTTGTTAATTCTATAATTGGAGAGAAGAAAAATCTTGGAAATGTTCTCCATCTTGAGCATGGTACTGTTACTCCATGAGGGCTTTAGCAATACATCCGGTCTCCAAGAATGCCTCCAAAATTTGCTTCTTCCAGTCTTCAACAGATCTTCAACAATACCACAAGGATGTCTACCTTAGTAAGCGACCTACATAAACTTGGAAAATATTCAATAAGCCTCCTTCAATAAGGGTCAATTATTATTCTCCAATCTCAAAAAATGCTTCACAAAGGCTTCCAAAAGTATGTAACTGTGTGTGCTTAAGGACTACTCCCAAAAGTGTTGCAACCTGCTCCAAAAAACTTAAACCTGAAATGTGCTCAAATATGCCATAACAAGGCTGTCATAACATATTAGATTATTTTCCACATGACTCAGTTCTGAATCTCTCCTATAGATCTAAATTTTTTTGTTCGTAAATAAGGCTCAAAACAATCCTTTAAACACTGTCTCAAACATGCATGAACATGCCTTTAACTGCAGCCTAACACAAGCTTATACTGCATCCATTCCTGCAGCCTAAACAGGCCTAGTGTGGATCTTCTTGTGGCTTACACAGATCTGACAATCACAACATCGTACGCATTTCAGAGATATGCCCAAAACCAACAATCTGAAGTGTATTTTTTTTTTCTCAACAGTTTGTTGTAGCATAGATAATCAAATCATCCATAAATTTGTTGCAGGTCTTTCTCTTAGTAATTTTTCTATGACCCCATCTTCATGAATGAAACATTCAAATAAATTAGGCTTAGATCAGGGCATTTTGCTAGGATATTTTTAGCCAGATTTAGGATCCCATATTCAAGATGAGAATACTCTTGGACATGTAGGGTATTGATAAATATAGTATCATGTTGTGGTAAACATTATTGAAAGAAATCTGAGGGGATCTAATACTTGACTTCTTCAAGCCACAGATCCATTGTTATCCTCAAGTTTTGTAAGTTCCAACATTTATGGATCAAACATAGGAAAAATTTTATGATGGCCATGAACATCATTGTTGTAGACAGGGAGTTGTTTTATATGAGAAATTAAAGCTACCCAAATATAATTTATAGTTAGGAGAAGAAACTCCTTTGAAGATAATTTATCATACCTATAAACAATAAGAGACAAACCTGGAAATGATTTTTCTAACTGTGTAGTTAATCAATTATGGGTTTGCATAAGTCCTCTTGTTTTCCTAGATATTGGTTTGTTCTTTCAATATGACAAGACTATTCATCTTCAATAAGGATTCCTTCAACAAATGGAATGGACCTTTCTGCCTTTCTCTCATATGGTTCACAAAATGGATTGATGATATGATCAACCTTCTTTTATTCCTCATCAGAGTCCATGTCATATGTAGGATGACTGTCAAAGGAAAAAATATTAGAACTTGCACTGTTATGTTCAAATTTAATAGGCAATGCTGATTGGAGATGCACACAATTATGGGTGCCAAAGTTTCTACCATAGTCAAAATCACAGATAGGAGTGTTGGTTTCTTGAACCTTAAGGGATCTTCAGGATTTCCCTTCATTAACGAGTATCTTATTAATCTCATTCTCAAGAAAAATAGAACTACGGTCTGGTCCATTGTCTCCATCTGTGCTCAGGATTTTTTCATATGTTGGTTGAATTTCCATTTTCCAGTGTAGAAAAAAGGCATGGCATGATACCCATTTCATCACGTGCTAAGTCTTCTAGGGTGATTGCAAGAGTGGTAGAAAGTTGTTTCCTACCCTCCTACTGATATTCCTCTACATTTAGGACCTTTTCTCACACTATAAATCATCCAAATCATTCAATAAGTTTAGCATATGCTAGGAAAGATGGAATTACCTTGTATATTTATAAAAATAATTGGGTGATTACAAGAACCGAGTAATGGTGTGGCTGGTCTTCAAAAGTAAAAATTCATTTTCTTTCAAGAGTCTGTTAGGGTCTTATATTGACAAAGCAAGACGTGGCCTCCAAAGATCCACTCCTCCTCGATAATATAGTCCTAAAGTTCCATGTGAGGAATATCCAAGGTCTGTTGAAACTTGAAGCAATACACTTCTTTCATTGCTCCGTTTGTTACAAAATTTTTGTGTTGTTAGAAACTGAGTCACTTGGTTCATTTTTTTCTTTGAATTTAACTGTAATGTTAGACTTATATAGTCATTCATTGGCTTGCATTAAGTAGCGACCATTGTTGATCCCTTTAAGACAAAGTTTGTATAAACTGTTGACAAAGTTTACTTATAACTTTAAGGTATGTCTAAATTCAAGTTTTAAATTTCAAATTTAGTGAAGACAATGACATAGGATGCATTTTCCTCTTCAAGAATTATAGGCCTAAATTTTTGTCTTCTTAAATACCTTTATCAGATGTTCTTTTATTTTCTCATTAGGGCGGTGGTTACCTTCATACACCTTAAGCTCTAGTATCTTGCTATGATAGTCACATCGATTACCTCTTTCTTCTAGGTTGTGATTATGACTAGGCTTAATTTCTCGACATTCCCCACCCAAACTAAAGTTAGGGTGTGGTTGGATTCACTAGGGGAGTATAGTTTCTATGAAAACAATGTCAATGTTTCTTCAATTGATGGTTAGATCACCATCTTTGCTACTATTATGAATTCATTGTACTTAGATTCTAAAAGAGTTTTGACACAATCCTTTCCCTTATATTTAGTTTCTACAAGCCCAAAAGGGGCTTTTTGGAGGTGGCAGTGATCTAGCCATTCAAAACTTAGAAATGTGAATATTAAACAATCTGAATCAACAAGCGAAAATACTAGACAAAGTTGCAGCAATAATTTTGTTAATTTTGTAATTGGAAAGAAGAAATATATTGGAAAATTTCTCCATCTTGAGCATGGGAATGTTACTCCATGAGGGCTTTAGCAATACATCCGGTCTCCAAGAATGCCTCCAAAATTTTCTTCTTTAAGTCTTCAATAGATCTTCAACAATACCACAAGGATGTCTTCCTTAGTAAGTGACCTATATAAACTTGGAAAATATTCAATAAGCATCCTTCAATAAAGGTCAATGATTATTCTCTAGTCTCAAAGAGTGCTTCACAAAGGCTCCCAAAAATATGTAACTGTGTGCACTTAAGGAATGCCAAAAATGTTGCAACCTTCTCCAAAAAAATTAGACCTAAAACGTGCTCAAATATGCCATAACAAGTCTGTCATAATAGATTATATTATTTTCCACAGGACTCAGTTCTGAAGCTCTCCTACAGTTCTGAATTTTTTTGTTCGTAAATAAGGCTCAAAATAGTCCTTTAAACACTGTCTCAAACATGCATGAACATGCCTTTAACTGCACCCTAACACAAACTCATACTGCATCCCTTCCTACAACCTACATAGGCCTAGTGTGGCTCTTCTTTTGGCTTACATAGATCTAACAATCACAATGTTGTACGCATTTCAGAGATATGCCCAAAAGCAGCGATCTGAAGTGTGTCTTTTTTTTTTCTCAACAGTTTGTTGTAGCATAGGTAATCCAAGTTCTGGTTGACTATTTTCCTCAAGATTTTGAGCTTTCACATATATTATTGCAATTCTATATCAGCAAGTCCAAGTTTGAAAAACGTACAAATATATTTGCCCAAATATATCCTTAATTATCCTCCTCGACCTTAGTTCACCTTCTGTGATTCTTCTCTGAAATCTTGATCGAAAATAATGGATAAAATGAAGAGTACAGATTTCTATTTATATTGGTTTGACATTTGATGAAGAGACACGTCTCTTGGATGACATGTCAAGCCTACACAAGTCAACTTAGGTCGGCTCAATGTCAGAGTTAATTTACTTAACTTAAAAAATCAATATCTCCCAAAATATTTGTTGTTTCGGGACAAGTAAGGGCTCATTAGAAAGGGAAAAATATAATCTACAAGATGGTATAGGATCCATTTTGAAAGGTTACCTCCAAGGTGGTGAAAAACATTTTTCTTTGTGACTGCCCTTGAATTATTTAGTGCAGAAAATGATTAGGATAGTATGGCTTATTTATTTGGCTTCTCCATTGTTTATCTTCTCCATTATTTGGCTTCCTTATCATCATAGGAACATGTAGGACATCTACATCATCATGATAACACCCAAGAATGAGTGCATCACCCATTTCATCACATAATGGTGCAGTGATATGTTATAGTGCAACATTATTAGGAGAAATACAAAATAGTTTTCCAACCCTCAAATGATCTGCAACCATGATCATCATATGTCATCATCAAGTATCAAAGTGTATGTCATCATCACATAACATCAAGGGTTAATATCTAGATCAAGTGCATGCAACATTATATCAAAGACTTCTTAGGGCTTCTTTCCTTAGTGGTTTGACTTCTTTGTGATTTGACATCTTCATTGATGGCATGACATCATCATATTGAACTAGACATCTCAAGAATATTGACATCTCATTTAATGTCATATTGGCATAAATGAAAACCTTGACCAATAGGAGGAAGATGTGAACCTTCTAGAACCATCCAAAATAATAACCGGTGTTGTCAAGAGTAAGACTTATTCAAAAGAGCCTGAGAAGCAATTCCTGAAAGAAATCGATGACTGGGAAGATGCAACCGAGCTTTCAACTCCTATGAATCAAGTAGCTATTTTAGTTACTGAATGTTCAGGAGACAGAAAGTACTCCAGTGATTTTTTGTTCAAAATCATGGATCAGTGAAAAGATATACCAAATCATTTTGAAATTTGTCTAGACATTATTGAATTACTTGGAAATTCCCAAGCACTTGCAAGTAATGTAGCAGAGGCTAATGCATTAGCAAGCACTACAAGAGGAATTGACAGGCAACTGAATGGGAATTATCTACTAGAACATCATGGGAGAAATATGGCTAGTTTGGATGATGATAGATGGGCCAAGCCGATGGATGCTCTTACTAATGGTTGTGTTATGTGGATGGATGAGGATCTTAGTGGTTCCTCTGTTGTGTTTCAAATTGGCCAAGGTTATAATATTGGCTTTGCAAGAAATACCTGTGCAACACAAATGAGTATGAATTTCATCCTTCCTGGAGGTTCTTATGTACAAGCACCACTTCCACAAGTTGGAGTAGTGAGAAGTATTTCTGATGTTGATAGGTGGTAGTGTGTTGTTGGTTCACAAAAGGGTTTGATTCCTCCTCCATAGCCTTCTCTGCCCACAATTCATATATTAGAGAACTGATATGAAGTGGGCAAGGTTTCTAATGAGGATCAATTGAAACAAAGAAAAATTAAATCCATCCTTAATAAATTAACGCGTCAAAACTTTGAGAAAAATTTTGAACATGCCAAAGAAGTGAAAATTGACTTTGCATCATGTCTTCATGGTATAATATCTCAAATATTTGACAAAGCCTTGATGGAGCTAGCTTTTTGTGAAATGTATGCAAAATTCATTTTTCAGCTTGCTGCAAGAATACCATAATTTTATGAAGATAATGTGAAGGTTGTTTTTGAGCGAGCTCTTTTGAAAAAATGTCAGGAAGAATTTGAAAAAGATGAGAGAGAAGAGGCAAAGGCTGAGAAAGCAAAAGAGTATGGTGAAAAAATCTTTTCAGCAGAAGAAAGATGGGAGAAGAAGGCTACAACATGATGATGAATGCTAGGAAATATAAGGTCTATTAGTGAGATTTATAAATAAATTATGCTGATTGAAAGAATTATGCATGCATGAATCAAGAAATTAACTGGTGAATTTAAGCATCCATAGGAGGAAAATGTTGAAGCTTTGTGCAAACTAATGAGCACTATTGTTCATATGATTGACCATTCAAAGACCAAGGAACATAATGATGCTTGCTTTGATAGGATGAAAAAACTGTCCAATAACCAAGTGCTTCCCTCTAGGCTGAGGTTCATATTGAAGGATCTGATTGATCCGAGGAGGAATGGATGGAAAAAAAGGAAGAAAGTTGAGGGACTCAATAAAATAGAGGAAATGTATGAAGATGTTGTGCAAGAAATACATGGACAAGGAGGCCGCTCTCGAGGTACCAATATGGGACATTAAAGTCGGAGACTTGTGACACCACTTGATCATGGTGTGAGATGACCTTCGATGCCACCTTACATGGCAGGTGCACAGATGAGTTCACTTCCACATGTTAGACTCCTATACCAATAGGTGTCATTTTTCATGATTGTCTTGATTGAACTATGGAATATGTTCTAACCTTTTTCTTGAGCAAAGGTGTTCCATATTCTTGAAAAACCAACAAATCAAAAAATTTAAAAAATGTAAAGAGGGTATACCCTAAAAGAAAGACCAAAGGGTAAAAAGAATAAAATGGTCAAAAAAGAAAATGAAAGAAATGAACCCCAAACAAAATAGACCAAGGAAAGTGTGCAAATCCAAATGCCACTACTATTTCATTTTTTGTAATAAGTAATTGTGTGCAGCTTGTCAAGCTTTTGCCACAATTCATGAAGAGTCAAACTCTATAAACTTGACTCATTCATTTTTCAATTTCATGTTGTAGAATAGAGAATAAATATCTAACCAAACAGTTTAATCTTGGCAGATAAGTAGATGGGTAGAGTTAATAAAAGGTGCTCAACAGTTTAATCTAAGCCCTTGGATGTAATAAGGGTAGAAATAGATAGATTTATCATGTAAAAAGGAAAAAAGATTGATAAGGGTTTGCAAGTCTAAATGCACCCTAATAAAGAAGAGAAAATGGTAGTGTCAAGTAGATAGGGTAGGTAGATGGTGTTGCAAAGTTTTATGTAATGAATGATGGTGCTAAATGTGTTTAATCTTTTACCTTCATCACAGGTACTGAAGCAGAAAATGCACTGGAAAATTCATAGAAAGCAAAGTCAAAATCATTAACTTCCCACATCACTTTCTCCCTAAGATTTTTACTAATTTCCCTAAAGTGCTAAGGTATTTGGAGATTAAAGGGGCTCAAGGCATTTCCTTGACTTTTGGAGGGACCGGACGCTCAGCCTAATGATCAAAAAGACCTAATTACTTGAAGTTATTTATCATTATAATCATTCACTTTCAACTTTTTCCTAAGTAAAACCCTATTTTACTTAGGAAAATCATGCAAACTTCCATAATAATCCCTCAAAATCACTTGCTATTCTATGTTTAGGCGTCGAAATTGAGATGATGTAATTTACTTCAGAAATCTCCACTTTCCTACTTGCGTAAAGGATTTTGATGTTTCCCTCATTCCTTTGTCATATTAATTTCTGATTTATTTACAAAATCCCTAGTGAAAATACCTTATCCTATAGTATATAGCTCCTGCTACATAAATATCCCAGAAAACCCATTTATTCTAAGTTTTGGCCAAAGTTTATTTAATCCCTTTTAAAATAAAAAATCCCACAATAAAAACCCTTTGGCTGAAATATACCCATATAAATTATTCCCTACCCCTATGGTTAATAAATCACATTTATTTATTACCATATAATAAAAATATCGAAAAAATGTTTTTTAACATATAGTTTTATATGTTTTGAATGGAAAAAATGAAATAAAAACCCAAAGTTTTAATTTAAACCAAAACTTCGAAAAAACCCCGCCTCCGTGATCCATCCCTTTACTATTTCCTTTCCGCCTAAACCATAGTTAAAATTTCCCAAGGTCCAATCTCTAAACTATGGTTTATAAAACCAATAACCCCGCCGCAACCCTGATTAAACAATGGGATTAATTAATCACTCGGATTACTTAATAACTAGCCTTCCGCCAATCAAATGCCTCCCGGGATAGTTAATTAAATGATAATCATTTTAAAGACCCGTCGGGCCCGCACGTTAAAACCCCCGCCAACTCCACGTCCCATCGACTGTTGGATCACCCCCCCAAAGATCGATGGTCAAAAATCATTCCACTGGCCATCTCACATCCGAAATTTAACGCGCGGGAAGGCAGTGGTTTTGGAATAGTGCACCAGCCACGTGTCGATCTCTGAATGGAATCGCTACCTCCCCGCTAAATACCGCCATCTCCCAAAAGCGGTGCAGAAATTACCGCTTACCGCCCAGTCCCGGTGATGTATCCTCCCGTACCAAATGACGTCATCCTCGGAAAAAGAAAAATCCCCATTGACTTTGTAAATAAAACAAAAACCCGTGTATTTTCTGTCATTTTCACTACTAAAAACGACTGCGTCCTCCACTGAAGAATTCAAAAATTATGCTGATTAAGACGTCGCCAACCAAAATTGCTGAACGCCATTGTTAGGCCAGTGCCCAAGCATCCATCCGCCATTGACCAGTACCTATAAATTTCAAACTTCTCCATCAAACAGGTATTTATTCGATTTCTTGCTGGAACTCTTTGAAAAATCCACTTTCCTGTGTTAAAATTCACGCCAAAGTCAGGAAAAAGGGTCAATTCGGGCTATTGTAGTTCCTGTAACTAAAATAAAAGCTCTCAGAATCAAAATTGCGCCCGGTCTGTGAAAAATCCCAAAATTTCCATTTTGAATACACAAGAACCAAAATGGAAGCTCCGGCAGCCCTAAATGTAACCCCAATGAATTCCCCTCACAGAGAGTTAGAATACTTACCATTAGTGGATAAAGAATTTCAAATTAAAGATTTAGTTTTTAATGGAAGTCCCCTTCGAAGTTATTGTCGCTGCAGAGACGATTATTCGAAAGGTTTGGATGTCATTGGATTGTGGGAATCCAATTTCCCCAGATATCTCATCCCCTCAGTCCGCATCTTCCCAGAAATTATCCACTACTGTTATTCTAACTATGATCCAACTCAAAGAGCAGTGTTGTCTCCTGACCAGAGTATCGTTTTCCCCATCACTCCTCAAGCTATCAATACAATGCTCCATTTTGAACCTGATCAAGAACTTACTCCCTTGTCTATGAAAGAACTGCTTGAAAAATCTACTCAACTGTCCCCAAAAAAATTGAAATGCATTTGCTATACTTTTATGTTACCTGAGCATCAACCTAGGGGCCCTCCTCCTTATGGTTTTTCTTATTTTATTGAATTAGGAAAGCTCATCCTGAATATGATATCCTTTGTCATGGGTTTCAATAAAAGTGAGTATGTTGATGAAATAACCTTGGTATTGTTGTCTATCTTTACTCCTGGGCAACCTCCTGCAGTGAAATATGACTTTGCATCTTTCATTGCCAATAAAATCCATGACCAGTTTATGAGGTTAGATAATGATAAAGTGTTTAAATATTCCTTAGTAATTTACCATCTCATCATCTATTACCAAGCATAGAAATTCGCTTTTCCTGTTCAAAAGCTTGATGCCAAGGGAAACCCTAGATCTGCTATATTTTGGTCTGCCATAACTCACTCTTCCTACAATTCTCCCTATTCTTATGCTGAGTTCATCGATCTATTTGTATATCCTGCATCTACCTTGTTGACAGGAATTCCTCCTCCAAGGATCAGTAATGAGATTAAGAAGACTTTGCAGCTTTCAAGGACATACAAAGTGGGGGACTGGTATTTATACCAAAATCATTCAGTCATCAGAATATATGGATGTGAATTATGTCCATTCAAGTTGCCAAAATATGTGCCTATGAGACTTTTTTCCTTAGAATATTTCAGGCAAATGAATAATTCTGATATGACTCATTTTTGTAGTGTAAAAAAGAAAGCCCAACTCAGGATCAAAATTCAATTAGGTCCCTTTATATGCAATTCTAGGGATGCTGAGCGAGAAGCAGAAGATATACTACAAAACCGTTACAAGTTTCAAAGGAGTTTCCGTTGGGTTCCTTATGATCCATTCAGTTTTATCTGTGATAAAACAATGAAGAAAAAATCATCACCATATTTTCACCACAGGATTCCTGAAATAGAACAATATGCTAATCAAGATGAGTGGGTGGAAGGAACACTAGTTGAGCAAGATAGTGAAGAAGACAATATAAACAAAATTATGAAAGATCTTGAGAAAAAGTTTGACCTAGAATCTTTTGGTCAAGTGCAGTACCTCACATTGGCACTTCTTCAGCAGGAAATCTTCAACAGGGATTACAGGAAGATAGTCCATCAATTGCAGTAGAGTCTAAAGGCAAAGGGAAAGAACCTGAAGTACAGGTCATTGAAACTTTCATCATGGCAGAGAAACCTCAAACCTCCAGGGCACCAGATCAAACACAGGTTTCTCCTACTCAAGTAAATCATCCTAAAGTTTCAGAATTGCAAAATCCATCTAATATGGAAATAGGCAAGAAAAGACAGGTTCCAGATCTTACTCCTCCCAAAGAATCCTCAGAGCTACATCAAGCTAAGAAACAGAAACTGAATCCACTTCCAGAAGTGGAATCTATAGATGAGATGTTTGATGATGAAAGAGAAGACAGTCAACTAGCTGGTTCAGTTAGTGTAACACACACAGGTCATAAAGGAAAGGAGTTACAAAAACAGTTGAGCACTAAAGTATCTTCCTTTAAACAACCAAAGATAGATGCAAGTGATATAAAGAGAACTTTCATTAATATAAAAGCAAAGAATGATCCATTGAGAATGCAGGTATATGATCAGTATCTGAGAATGGCTCCACACAATTAGGAAAGATTAATGTCAGCATTTGACATTCAACAAGGCAAAATGATGATGAGACATTTCAAATCCAAGGTGCCAAAACCCAAGACCACATCTGATTATATTAGGACCAATTTTGAGGTCCTGGCAAAAGACATTCATCCCTTGGACCAAATAGAGTTGCATAAACAAACTAGGGAAATGATATATTCCACCCTTACTGATAAGGCCATGGCAGCCCTTAGGCTGCAAGATTCTTTAAATAATACAAACACCCAGTTGCAAATTGAGAAGGCTTCTTCTCAGGCAAAAGATAACAGAATAAAGTATCTGGAAGAAATAATCATCAGTTTGGGTCAAAATCCCAAAGATATCAAAAGCATTGAGGCACTAATTAAAAGGAAAGATGATGATATTGCTGCACTGAGAAAGTAGCTGAAATTGCCAGCCTCAAGGCATCCCCAGACTCAAGAAGTTTTGAAGGAAAATTCACAGGAAGAAATGATGGAGTTGCTCTTGAAAATGACTGAGCAACTGAGTGAAACAGAGAAAGAATTGGAACAGGCATTAAGAGAAAAACAGGCTATCATGCAAACATCTACAACAGAGATCACTACAGGTACCACAACAACAGATCAACAAAAAGAGTTATCACAGGTAAACACTTCCAGTTTAAGTTCTGATGAATTGGTAAAACAAATGGAAAGTTTAAAACTCTGAGTCACAGAACTTCAAACCACAAAATTACATCTAGTAAATTTGAAGCAGAAATATGATATGTCTAAAAAGATTGTTGCTGATAATACCAGGGAAATCAAAAGGCTGGAAAAATTGATTAAGGCTTTAGAAAAAGATCTTTCATTAGAAAAGCCTTTGAGAGAAATAAACGAAATTCTTTGGGATAATATAGTTGAGTCAATAAAGAGTGTTTGGTCCTTTGTTCAAATAATCTTTGAACAAAATGATTTAGTCAAAGTAGCCATGGAAGAAATAGAAAAAACAAGAGAAGAATTAAGAGGCAGGCCAGATCAAGCCAATCAACTTATAAATTTTTTGAACACCCAGACTAGGAAACAGCTTGCAGAGCTTGGAATTGAAGACAGGACAGACACTATTTTATAAATAAAAAGAGTTTTTACCAAAAGAACTTTTATGCAAAATTTGGAAAGGAAATGCTCAGATATTCTGGAAGCAGTTAATGCTTTCAAAGAGAAGTTTCAGGTTTTATTGGACAATGGGTTACCCAGTCCTATGCTCTCAGAGGACAAACTAATGGACCTAGAAACCTATGTTAATAAAACACATATACATGCTCATAATACCACTGCTCATTCTATCAGTTCTTCAGAAGCCACATTGCCAACAGGGAGGAATCTCTACGATAGGTTAAAGGATTTGTTTCATCTTGAGTATGAAATAAGTTATTTATTCCCACATCGACCCAATTTCTTCAGATACACAGAGGCCGATGAAACATTGAGAAAGCCCAAAAGAACCATAATAGCAGAAGACAAATGGTGGGAAGACCTATTGGAAATTTTTTGAAATTTATCTTCAGGTAAAGAATTTTGTCTTTTTAGTATCATGTAAAGGATAAATAAAGGAGCAAAGATTAAAGAATATCAGTTTGGTAGTTAAAAGAGTATCAGTAGAAACAAAGAGTATCAGACAAGCAAGGCAGTAAAAAAGAGTTACTCAAAAGGACAGCATCGAGCCCTATTGGAGGACCTGCCTCCAGCACATCCACAAAGGGAGGAAACAGCACACCAGCAATTACTTTTTGTCCTATCTACGAGACCATTTGTCTCATTTTTATTGTAACTTATTCATTAGTCACCCTAGATTATTTGCTAGGTTAGTGTGAGATATTTTCAATCATTTTTTGTATAAATAAACCCTCAAAGAAAGTATTGAGGGTGGATTCTACTACTTTGCTGTGACATTGATGTTTTTGGAATAAAAGTGTTTTGGAGAAATTTATTTGTGGCTTGCTGGATGACAATTTGAAGCTTAGGATTTTTTGCAGGATTCATGTGTTGGACTGCAGTTCAATAAGTCTTTCTATCTTATGTCTTAAGTTTTATATCTGTTTATATTATCATCATGTCCATTTCTGAATAATTGACATAAAAGAATAAATCAGAATTTACTTAATTGTACTCTGATTTCAATTGTGATTATTCTGAATGTTTTCCTCTAAATTAGTTATAACCAACGAATTCTTAATTTCTCTTGCTTCTCTAATTTAAGCATATTGATTACTATAGTAAAGAATTCTTCACTGCTCTTTATTTGTAATCATTCCATTTCTTTCTTTTGAACATGTTGAAAGATTTTTGAGTGCCTTTCATCCCTTCAAAACCCATTCCATCCACTTTAATTCCTAAAAATTGTTCTATGTTTGGCTATCTTGCCCTGCAAAGCCATCTTGTATGTAGAATATTAATCCAGTAAAGCCATCCTTTGACTCCATAGCCCAATGGCTTGAAAAATATTCAACCTTGCCCTTAGTTGGCTAATTCCACCATTTTGAAACAAACTCTTGGATTTATAACTAGCCTAAAAATTTCTAAGAACAAAGATAAATTATAAATAGAGAGCCCTCTCTCGATGCAGATTGGCTAGATTCTGCATCTGAAGGTTGGTTTGTGGTTACTGTTGAGCCTTAGAATTGCCTTCTCTTTTACAAACCTTCACTTCATTTCATCATTATTTTATCACTTCATAAGCCTAAAATCAATGAAGAATTATTAGGATTGCTTAAAGGTTACATGAAATTGATTAACATATTGTATTTTCATGATTTTTGCTATTTTAACAATTTTCTGCAAAATAGCTACAGAATACAAGCATTTCGTAGCTGACCGCGCATTCCATAGCTGATCCCGAATTCCACAGCTATTTTAGAGTTTAAGTGGGTTCCAGGTGTCGTCTGAAGGAAAAACACATATGGGCAGATTCCTTACCTCATCCACATCATTCGTTGCTCTCCACAAAGTCTGAGTTTTAATCTCCAAGCTGTTATGCACGTGGAAGAGATTAAAACTAAGAGGCAGTTTCCTATTAAAACACAGACTCTACAGATGTCCGCAATGAAGAACGAGGCTGTCAATAAGAGTTTTAATTTGATTAGAAGTAGAAAAGACATTTATCCTTGTTTTTCTCAAAGGGTAGTTATGAAATTCTGCCATTATAAATATGACTTGGGAGACCAAGCAACGCTGGTTAGATCTTAGTTAGATTTTGGCTTTTGCTGCTAAATTTCAGAACCGTGAATACTCTGTTTTCCAGTATTTTTCTCCTTTAATGGAAGCAGTATCGTTTTAGTGCAAGAGCTGAGTCAAAGTTAAGTGGATTTGCAAGCTAATCCGGCAGTAGAGGGCCCCTACTGCCCGAGAAGCTCCGTTCAAATGATTTAGATAAGTAGCGTTAGCTTGATTTCGTTTTCAATTTCCAATTTCAATAGTTTTATCAACTTCATGTTTTCCACGTTCATTTACATTACATATTACAGTTAGTTGCACTGTGGTTTAATACTCCGGAGTTAGAATGCATGTGGTTCAGTTCTGTTATTTCAATTTCAGTTTGATAATGACTTTCTTTAGTTTATTTTTAGTTCATTTTGTTTCAAGTAGATTAATGACATTCTAATTTAGTTGTAATCATTTTCCTTTAATATTGATAGATAGTGTTCTAGCTTGATGTTATCCATTGTATTTTAAGTAGTTCTAGTTGTCAAAATTAGTCTCTCGGCCTTCATTATTCACAACTTACTTTTGTTCTGAATTTTTATTAATATATCATCACATGAACAGAGGTCAGTAATATCAGTTTAAGGCTTTTATTATTCTACAAATATTTTACAAATTCACCAATAGCCATTTTCCCAAACATTATTCTAGAAAATCTCTAAATTTCTGAATAAGGCTTAGTAGTGATAAGTCAAGTTGCAGAATAGAATAACTTCAGCATCATAGGATAATTTAGATTTTTGTAATATTGTGAGTTGATTTTTTATTTAGGAGAAAATTTCATTTACACTTAGCTTGTTCATTTTCTCAGGTCCATTTCAATTTCATGTTGTGAGTTTACAATAGAGTCATTATCAAGCTTTGTATTTGTTGGTTGCTAGTCATAGTTAGACTTTGTTTTGTTTTAGCATTTTCATTTGTTTACCATCATAGTTTAGGCTTCACTCTGTTTTGACCAATAGTTTCCCTTCATTTAGCACTTAGTTCTTTTCCTTTTCAAAATAAAACCATAAAACCAAAAACATCAGAAAACACTAAACACAACGAAGTAGGAAGAGGTTACTTAGGGACATATGGTGCACTTCACTTCAGCAGTTTACCAACCCTGGTTGACAATTAAATGAGCTCAATTTAGGAGACTAGATTGAGACCAAACATTTTGGCGCCGTTGCCGGGGAAGTGGAACTAGGTAACCTTATTTCTTACATCCAAAAAAAAAAAACAAAAACACAAAAACAAAAACAAAAAAAAAAAACAAAAACAAAAACTTAAATTACCTACCACATCCACTATATCATGTGGTGTAGTAAGAGCCACACATCCACACCATGAATTGATATTTGCAGGTAGAAGAAGAGGTGACAAAGGACGTTGAAGAAATGGATGGAGATGATGACAATGAGGAAGATCCCTTTGGATTTCCTATTCAAGAAACTGATATCAACATTCAAATGAAGAACATCCATCCATTTGTACTTCCTAATTTCAAAGGTATGAGATCAGAAGACCCGGAAACCTTTCTTTTTGAATTTGAAATAATTTGTAGGTCTTATGGCTACTCATTTCACATGCAAAAATTGAATTTGTTTCCGGCAACATTGAAGGATGGAGCACTTAGATGGTTCATGACTTTAGGAACAAATTCTATAAAGACATGGGATGATATGAAAAGAGTATTTTTGGAAAAATATAAAGGTTATTGCATGCACCCCTACCTTAGAAATGAAGTCTTTAAGATGAACCAAAAAGAGCATGAAAGCCTAGAAGATTTAGTAGAGAGATTTACTTATAATATCAAAAGATCTAAATTGCATAATTTAGGATCTGATGCATTAAAAACTCTCCTACTAAATGCTATAAAGGATGAATGGATTAATCTTCTTAATCTTGTGGGAAAAGGAGATGTCTATCGATCGTCATTTCAGGAAATTTGTGAACTATGCAAGAACATATCAAGAGGAAAAGAAAAGTGTGTAAGGTCCCCTCAAGATCCATTTATGGCAAAAGTAAGTAAGTCAGCATCAGGATTGGTAAGTCAAACTGAACCTAACAATTTGCTAAACATTCTTGGTAATTTAAATGAACAAACTGACATGCTAAGAATGCAGAACAAGCAAAAAGTTGTTTCATTTATATTTTTCCCTAAATGTAGAAAGAAACATGATTTGCATGAATGTCCACTTGATAACATTAAAATGTGTAAAATTTGTGCAGGATCACATACTACTGAAGATTTCCCATCATTACCAGGGTTGAAGGAAATTTACCAGAAGGATAATGGAGCAAATCAAGCACAAGAGCAACTTTGTTATGTAGCTCCAAGAGGACTATGGCAGCCTCATCAACCCAATATGATGCAATATCCTTATGCACAATATCAAGGTTATGCACAACAATCTCAAGGTAATTGGAAAACACCCTTGCCTTGGCAATCTTGGCCATCTCAATCCCAACCTCAAAACCAACTTTGGAAACCTTGGCCATCTCAATTCCAACCTCAAAACCAATCTTGGCAACAAAGTTGGCAAAGGCCATACAAAGGAAATCCACTTTCTCCTCAATCTTTTCCTCTCTATCCTCAATACCATCATCAATGTTATTCATACCATTTGCCTCCACCACAACATCAATATCACCCTCATTTGACCTCAATCCAACCTTTTCCATTACCATCCACACAAACACCCCAAAGATTCCCCACTCCACTACCTCCACAACCATTTCATATCCCCAACAATAAAACACCTCAATCAACTTACAATTCTGAGGTATTGCAAAATGATTCACCAGCTATCATTGAAGAACAACAACCAGAAGAAGAAGACTCAGATAAGGTCCAAGAATCATGGATGTCTATTGATAAAGAGGAGATATTGGAACCAAAGATTGAAAAGTCTCATGCATGCCTATCACCAGATTCTATGAATGAAGATCACATCTCCGAAGACTTGCATTTCATGATAGAGGAAAGATAAGGAAGACAAGATTACATTGAATCTTGGTTCAATTCAGTCATCGGATCCCAATGCTCAATTATTCAATATCTTTTTACACCATCTAAATCAAGACAGTTGGCATCTCATATACTGGTACATATCAAATAGTATCTTTCAAACCTGCATATGAGTTTATCTATCATCTTGTTACAGACATGGTTCCATTGGAAGTACTCATATACTTGAACAAGATTTTCTTTTTCAAGTAGAGTAGGACATAAAAAAAAAAAGAGAAAAAAAGAAAAGGAAAAAAAGAAAAAAGAGTAAAGAGAAAAATAAGTCCTATTGTGAAAACTAGCTTGCTAGCGCAATTGGACATGAGCTTTGTTTGAAAACCAGGCAACTGGCGGGCAAAGTTCACAATAAGTTCTGCAATTTCATGATGGTTTCAATCTTTCATGGTTCTTCAAATCATTCTTGGTTCTATGCTCGAGTTGGATGATGTGGAATTCCTTAAGGTCCACCTTCCAATAGATCTTGTCCCATCGACCTCAACACTTTATCTGGGATCAAGATTAGAGATTATTTGAAGTGCCTTGGAGCTTGCATCCATCAATGGCAAGCCTCCTTGTTGATAACAATGGGAATACAACAATGTCTCTTGATTGTCAAATCTTGCAGGCGACTCGACTTCGACACATTCATTCGTCCCTGTCAAGATGCACTGAGGTACCTTGACACTCATTTACATTATCGGTGAGTTGTCTCGCATTGGTTAACAATTTTCATTATTTATCGGTAATCCAATGATTTCTTCCCATGCTCGACTTCGACACATTTATTCGCATGGTAAGAATTGTACCATGAATGTTGGCTTTGATGAAGACTAATGGTTTTTTGGAATCAACAACAACTTGCAGCAGTACATTTCATTAGTTTCTTGTAGCAGCATGTTCATATTTTTTTCAATTCAATAACAGCTACGGAAAGTGGCAGTTTCTGCAGCCATTGTTGTAGCAGCCTGTTTTCGTCTTTTTGCAACTTTTTCCAGAAGGCAGTTTTGGCGCAAGTATTGCAAGAGATTGGAGCAGAAATAAAAAATTCTGAGCTTCTGGGTTTTCTCAGAATATGATAAATTGAGTAAGACGTGGACAGAATTTGGAAAAAAGCAATTTTCAAGGGCATTTCAGAAGGGTTTTTCAAGCAGATTTTCATTTTTCAGCATTATGGACAGAATAGGACAGATTTGAGTATTTTTGCATAGCAGCACCTTTTCTTCATCAAAATGAAATTCTGAAAGCATGTAGCAGTGGAGAAGGTAAAAATACACAGTTTCCCTTTGGAATCACTCAATTTGGCCTTAAAATGAGTCCGTGGCGTACTTTTTTGTTGCAACATTGGGCAAAATGAAGGGTGAAACAGGGCAGAAATTGATTTTGTCATAACTTTCAAACCGTGCATCCGTTGGTCCTGAAATTTTTATGGTAGATGCACTGAGGTAGGGTGAATAAACACAGAAAATTTCAGAAAATTTTAGTTTGTATTCTTCAAGAAATTAGCCACTTTCACCTACAGCCATTTCTCATTTTTTTGGGAGATCCGTGCAACCAATGGCAGAGATTTTTCGTCGGAAGATGCATAATAATATTGGTAACAACCTCAGAAAATTTCAGGGAAGTCTGATGTACCATTTGAGAGAAATTGCAAAATTCATTTCATTCTACAATTCCACTCCATCTCACTCCACTTTCACTCCATCTCACGCCATTTTCATTTCATTTCATAAGTCCATTCCACTTTCACTCCATCTCACGCCATTTTCATTTCATTTCACAAGTTCCATTCCACTTTCACTCCATTACATTTCACATCCATCTTCCATATTCATACATCATTTCTTTTTACAGATTGCATGTTGCAACCACATCTTATTCAGCAATTCTGACTTAATTGTACAGCCTACAAAGAGATGATGATTACGGGAAATTTAAGGATTATGTTTTGAATACCAACAAGATCAAAGAGGACCAAAGGAACAACATCAAGCACAACAATTAACAAGGTCAAAATTCTGAGGTAAATTGTGAAAATTATTTTAATAGCAAAAAGTTAAAACATGAAATAGATACAATGTGTATAATCATATGTTTTCTAAAACAACCTATCATTCGAATTGATTAACATATCTTGGCCATATCCCTTATCCAACATTCCAACCTACTATTCCACACCTCCTTAAGATTGTATCATTCACTTATTTCACCCTCCATCAGATCCATAGCCACTTCATTTTCCCTTATAACTTAATTACCTCCATCCATTCACTTCCATTTCACTT
Organism: Pinus albicaulis; assembly: GCA_034641835.2. Taxonomy (NCBI): domain Eukaryota; kingdom Viridiplantae; phylum Streptophyta; class Pinopsida; order Pinales; family Pinaceae; genus Pinus; species Pinus albicaulis. Next base: position 590,090,412 of record CM076580.1, on the reverse strand, counting down.
TGCAGCCAATCCATCCCTAAGTGCAGAAAGGTAATTCTAAGGTGAAGCATCATTCTTCAACTAATCCATCTTCAGACACAGAGATACAGTTTCAAAATAAAGCATTAGACTCTGTAGTCAATCTAGCTTCAAGCATAGAAAAGTAATTCTGAAAGGAAGATAATCTGCACAAAGGAGGAATGTGGCTAATTGTCAGGACAGAACCAGTTGGAGTCAAGTATTTGGAAGGATATCCATAAGTCAAGGAGCCACTACAACAAGCAGAGAGGCTAAATTTTATAGAGAAATTTGATGGGTTCCATAAGGAGATTACAAAATCTTTTGCCAAATCTTTTGATGGAGTAGAAGAAGAAAAACTGACATGGTTATTGAAAATAAACTTGACACTCCACTACAAGAGGAAGATGAAGAACTAATTTCTGAAAAGTTAGCAGAGATTAGAAAATAGATTATGGCCAAAAGAAGTAGAAAGATAAGATTGGATGTTTTAACAGAGGTTTCAGAGCAAATGGAATAAGTTTTGATGAAATTGCATGAGGACATGCAATAGTCTTGCAGTGGGGGTATGTTGAGCCCTAGAATTGCCTTCTCTTTTACAAACCTTCACTTAATTTCATCATTATTTTATCACTTCATAAGCCTAAAATCAATGAAGAATGATTAGGATTGCTTAAAGGTTACATGAAATCGATTAACATATTGTATTTTCATGATTTTTGCTATTTTAACAATTTTCTGCAAAATAGCTACAGAATACAGGCATTCCGTAGCTGACCGCGCATTCCGTAGCTGATCCCGAATTCCGCAGCTATTTTAGAGTTTAAGTGGGTTCCAGGTGTCGTCTGAAGGAAAAACGCATATGGGCAGATTCCTTACCTCATCCACATCATTCGTTGCTCTCCACAAAGTCTGAGTTTGAATCTCCAAGCGGTTATGCACGTGGAAGAGATTAAAACTAAGAGGCAGTTTCCTATTAAAACACAGACTCTACAGATGTCCACAATGAAGAACGAGGCTGTCAATAAGATTTTTAATTTGATTAGAAGTAGAAAAGACATTTATCCTTGTTTTTCTCAAAGGGTAGTTATGTAATTTCATTATAAATATGACTTGGGAGACCAAGCAATGCTAGTTAGATCTTATTGAGATTTTGGCTTTTGCTGCTAAATTTCAGAACCGTGAATACTCTGTTTTCCAGTCTTTTTCTCCTTTAATGGAAGCAGTATCGTTTTAGTGCAAGAGCTGAGTCAAAGTTAAGTGGATTTGCAAGCTAATCCAGCAGTAGAGGGCCCCTACTACCCGAGAAGCTCCGTTCAGATGATTTAGATGAGTAGCGTTAGCTTGATTTCATTTTCAATTTCCAATTTCAATAGTTTTATCAACTTCATGTTTTCCACGTTCATTTACATTACATATTACAGTTAGTTGCACTGTTGTCTAATACTCTGGAGTTAGAATGCATGTGGTTCAGTTCTGTTATTTCATTTTCAGGTTGATAATGACTTTCTTTAGTTTAGTTTTAGTTCATTTTGTTTCAAGTAGATTAATGACATTCTAATTTAGTTGTAATCATTGTCCTTTAATATTGATAGATAGCATTCTAGCTTGATGTTATCCATTGTATTTTAAGTAGTTCTAGTTGTCAAAATTAGTCTCTCGGCCTTCATTATTCACAACTTACTTTTGTTCCGAATTTTTATTAATATATCATCACATGAACAAAGGTCAGTAATATCAGTTTAAGGCTTTGATTATTCTGCAAATATTTTACAAATTCACCAATAGCCTTTTTCCCAAACATTATTCTAGAAAATCTCTAAATTTCTGAATAAGGCTTAGTAGTGATAAGTCAAGTTGCAGAATTGAATAACTTCAGCATCATAGGATAATTTAGATTTTTGAGTTGATTGTTTATTTAGGAGAAAATTTAATTTACACTTAGCTTGTTCATTTCTCAGGTTCATTTCAATTTCATGTTGTGAGTTTACAATAGAGTCATTATCAAGCTTTGTATTTGTTGGTTGCTAGTCATAGTTAGACTCTGTTTTGTTTCAGCATTTTCATTTGTTTACCATCATAGTTTAGGCTTCACTCTGTTTTGACCAATAGTTTCCCTTCATTTAGCACTTAGTTCTTTTCCTTTTCAAAATAAAACCATAAAACCAAAAACATCAGAAAACACTAAACACAACGAAGTAGGAAGATGTTACTTAGGCACATATGGTGCACTTCACTTCAGCAGTTTACCAACCCTGGTTGACAATTAAATGAGCTCAATTTAGGAGACTAGATTGAGTTCAAACATTTTGGCGCCGTTGCCAGGGAAGTGTAACTAGGTAACCTTATTTCTTATATAAAAAAAAAAAAAAAACACAAAAACAAACACAAAAAAAAACAAAAACAAAAACTTAAATTACCTACCACATCCACTATATCATGTGGTGTAGTAAGAGCCACTCATCCACACCATGAATTCATATTTGCAGGTAGAAGAAGAGGTGACAAAGGAGGTTGAAGAAATGGATGGAGATGATGACAATGAGGAAGATCCTTTTGGATTTCCTATTCAAGAAACTGATATCAACATTCAAATGAAGAACATCCATCCATTTGTACTTCCTAATTTCAAAGGTATGAGATCAAAAGACCCAGAAACCTTTCTTTTTGAATTTGAAATAATTTGTAGATCTTATGGCTACTCATTTCACATGCAAAAATTGAATTTGTTTCCGGGAACATTGAAGGATAGAGCTCTTAGATGGTTCATGACTTTAGGAAAAAATTCTATAAAGACATGGGATGATATGAAAAGAGTATTTTTGGAAAAATATAAAGGTTATTGCATGCACCCCTACCTTAGAAATGAAGTCTTTAAGATGAACCAAAAAGAGGATGAAAGCCTAGAAGATTTAGTAGAGAGATTTACTTATAATATCAAAAGATCTAAATTGCATAATTTAGAATCAGATGCATTAAAAACTCTCCTACTAAATGCTATAAAGGATGAATGGATTGATCTTCTTAATCTTGTGGGAAAAGGAGATGTCTATCAATTGCCATTTCAAGAAATTTGTGAACTGTGTAAGAACATATCAAGAGGAAAAGCAAAGTGTGTAAGATCCCCTCAAGATCCATTTATGGCAAAAGTAAGTAAGTCAGCATCAGGATTGGTAAGTCAAACTGAACCTAACAATTTGCTAAACATTCTTGGTAATTTAAATGAACAAACTGACATGCTAAGAATGCAAAACAAGCAAAAAGTTGTTTCATTTATATTTTGCCCTAAATGTAGAAAGAAACATACTTTGCATGAATGTCCACTTGATAACATTAAAATGTGTAAAATTTGTGTAGGATCACATACTACTGAAGATTGCCCATCATTACCAGGGTTGAAGGAAATTTACCAGAAGAATAATGGAGCAAATCAAGCACAAGAGCAACTTTGTTATGTAGCTCCAAGAGGGCTATGGCAGCCTCATCAACCCAATATGATGCAATATCCTTATGCATAGTATCAAGGTTATGCACAACAATCTCAAGGTAATTGGAAAACACCCTTGCCTTGGCAACCTTGGCCATATCAATCCCAACCTCAAAATCAACCTTGGAAACCTTGGCCATCTCAATTCCAACCTCAAAACCAATCTTGGCAACAAAGTTGGCAAAGGCCATACAAAGGAAATCCACTTTCTCCTCAATCTTTTCCTCTCTATCCTCAATACCATGATCAATGTTATTCATACCATTTGCCTCCACCACAACATCAATATCACCCTCATTTGACCTCAATCCAACCTTTTCCATTACCATTCACACAAACACCCCAAAGATTCCCCACTCCACTACCTCCACAACCATTTCATATCCCCAACAATAAAACACCTCAATCAACTTACAATTCTGAGGTATTGCAAAATGATTCACCAGCTGTCATTGAAGAACAACAACCAGCAGAAGAAGACTCAGATAAGGTCCAAGAATCAGGGATGTCTATTGATAAAGAGGAGATATTGGAACCAGAGATTGAAAAGTCTCATGCATGCCTATCATTAGATTCTATGAATGAAGATCATATCTCCGAAGACTTGCATTTCATGATAGAGGAAAGACAAGGAAGACAAGATTACATTGAATCTTGGTTCAATTCAGTCATTGGATTCCAATGCTCAATTATTCAATATCTTCTGACATCATCTAAATCAAGACAATTGGCATCTCATATACTGGTACATATCAAAGAGTATCTTTCAAACCTGCATATGAGTTTATCTATCATCTTGTTACAAACATGGTTCCATTGGAAGTACTCATATACTTGAACAAGATTTTCTTTTTTTCAAGTAGAGTAGGACATAAAAAAAAAAAAGAGAAAAAAAAAAGAAAAAAAGAGTAAAGAGAAAAATAAGTCCTATTGTGAAAACCAGCTTGCTGGCGCAATTGGACATGAGCTTTGTTTGAAAACCAGGCAACTGGCAGGCAAAGTTCACAATAAGTTCTGCAATTTCATGATGGTTTCAATCTTTCATGATTCTTCAAATCATTCTTGGTTTATGCTCGAGTTGGATGATGTGGAATTCCTTAAGGTCCACCTTCCAATAGATCTTGTCCCATCGACCTCAAAACTTTATCTGGGATCAAGATTAGAGATTATTTAAAGTGACTTGGAGCTTGTATTCATCAATGGCAAGCCTCCTCATTGATAACAATGGGAATACAACAATGTCTCTTGATTGTCAAATCTTGCAGGCGACTCGACTTCGACACATTCATTCGTCCCTATCAAGATGCACTGAGGTACCTTGACACTCATTTACATTATCGGTGAGTTGTCTCGCATTGGTTAACGATTTTCATTATTGATCGGTAATCCAATGATTTCTTCCCATGCTCGACTTCGACACATTTATTCACATGGTAAGAATTGTACCATGAATGTTGGCTTTGATGAAGACTAATGGTTTTTTGGAATCAACAACAACTTGCAGCAGTACATTTCATTAGTTTCTTGTAGCAGCATGTTCATATTTTTGTCAATTCAATAATAGCTACGGAAAGTGGCAGTTTCTGCAGCCATTGCTGTAGCAGCCTGTTTTCGTCTTTTTGCAACTTTTTCCAGAAGGCAGTTTTGGTGCAAGTATTGCAAGAGATTGGAGCAGAAATAAAAAATTACGAGCTTCTGGGTTTTCTCAGAATATGATAAATTGAGTAAGATGCGGACAGAATTTGGAAAAAATCAAATTTTCAGGGCATTTCAGAAGGGTTTTTCAGGCAGATTTTAAATTCTCAGCATTATGGACAGAATAGGACAGATTTGAGTATTTTTGCACAGCAGTGCCTTTTCTTCATCAAAATGAAATTCTGAAAGCATGTGGCAGTGGAGAAGGTAAAAATACATAGTTTCACTTTGGAATCACTCAATTTGGCCTTAAAATGAGTCCGTGGCGTACTTTTTTGTTGCAACATTGGGCAAAATGAAGGGTGAAACAGGGCAGAAATTGATTTTGTCATAACTTTCAAACCGTGCGTCCGTTGGTCCTGAAATTTTTATGGTAAATGCATTGAGGTAGGGTGAATAAACACAAAAAAGTTAAGAAAATTTCAGTGTGTATTCTTCAAGAATTTGGCCACTTTCACCTACAGCCATTTCTCATTTTTTGGGAGATCCGTGCAACCAATGGCAGATATTTTTCGTCGGAAGATGCATAATAATATTGGTAACAACCTCAGAAAATTTCAGGGAAGTCTGATGTACCATTTGAGAGAAATTGCAAAATTCATTTCATTCTACAATTCCACTCCATCTCACTCCACTTTCACTCCATCTCACGCCATTTTCATTTCATTTCACAAGTCCATTCCGCTTTCACTCCATCTCACACCATTTTCATTTCATTTCACAAGTCCTATTCAACTTTCACTCCATTACATTTCACATCCACCTTCCATATTCATACTTCATTTCTTCTTACAGATTGCATGTTGCAGCCACATCTTATTCAGCAGTTCTGACATAATTGTACAGCCTACAAAGAGATGATGATTACAGGAAATTGAAGGATTCTGTTTTGAAGACCAACATGCTCAAAGAGGACCAAAGGAACAACATCAAGCACATCAATTAACAAGGTCAAAATTCTGAGGTAAATTGTGAAAATTATTTTAATAGCAAAAAGTTAAAACATGAAATAGATACAATGTGTATAATCATATGTTTCCTAAAACAACCTATCATTCGAATTGATTAACATATCTTGGCCATATCCCTTATCCAACATTCCAACCTACTATTCCACACCTCCTTAAGATTGTATCATTCACTTATTTCACCCTCCATCATATCCATAGCCACTTCATTTTCCCTTATAGCTTAATTGCCTCCATCCATTCACTTCCATTACACTTTGCAGCCAATCCATCTCTAAGTGCATAAAGGTAATTATAAGGTGAAGCATCATTCTTCAACTAATCCATCTTCAGACACAGAGATACAGTTTCAAAATAAAGCATTAGACTCTGTAGTCAATCTAGCTTCAAGCATAGAAAAATAATTATGAAAGGAAGATAATCTGCACAAAGGAGGAACGTGGCTAATTGTCAAGACAGAATCAGTTGAAGTCAATTATTTGGAAGGATATCCACAAGTCAAGGAGCTACTACAATAAGAAGGGAGGCTAAATTTTATAGAGAAATTTGATGGCTTCCATAAAGAGATTATAAAATCTTTTGCCAAATCTTTTGATGGAGCAGAAGAAGGAAATCTGACATGGTTATTGAAAATAAACTTGACACTCCACTACAAGAGGAAGATGAAGAACTAATCTCTGAAAAGTTAACAGAGATTAGAAAATAGATTAGGGCCAAAAGAAGCAGAAAGAGAAGGTTGGATGTTCTAACAGAGGTTTCAAAGCACATGGAATAAGTTTTGATGAAATTGCATGAGGACATGCAATAGTCTTGCAGTGGGGGTATGTTGAGCCTTAAAATTGCCTTCTCTTTTACAAACCTTCACTTCATTTCATCATTATTTTATCACTTCATAAGCCTAAAATCAATGAAGAATGATTAGGATTTCTTAAAGGTTACATGAAATTGATTAACATATTGTATTTTCATGATTTTTGCTATTTTAACAATTTTCTACAAAATAGCTACGGAATACAGGCATTCCGTAGCTGACCGCGCATTCTGTAGCTGATCCCGAATTCCGCAGCTGTTTTAGAGTTTAAGTGGGTTCCAGGTGTCGTCTGAAGGAAAAACGCATATGGGAAGATTCCTTACCTCATCCACATCATTCGTTGCTCTCCACAAAGTCTGAGTTTGAATCTCCAAGCGGTTATGCACGTGGAAGAGATTAAAACTAAGAGGTAGTTTCCTATTAAAACACAGACTCTACAGATGTCCGCAATGAAGAATGAGGCTGTCAATAAGAGTTTTAATTTGATTAGAAGTAGAAAAGACATTTATCCTTGTTTTTCTCAAAGGGTAGTTATGAAATTTCATTATAAATATGACTTGGGAGACCAAGCAACGCTGGTTAGATCTTAGTGAGATTTTGGCTTTTGCTGCTAAATTTCAGAACCGTGAATACTCTGTTTTCCAGTCTTTTTCTCCTTTAATGGAAGCAGTATCGTTTTAGTGCAAGAGCTGAGTCAAAGTTAAGTGGATTTGCAAGCTAATACGGCAGTAGAGGGCCCCTACTGCCCGAGAAGCTCCGTTCAGATGATTTAGATAAGTAGCGTTAGCTTGATTTCGTTTTCAATTTCCAATTTCAATAGTTTTATCAACTTCATGTTTTCCATGTTCATTTACATTACATATTACAGTTAGTTGCACTATGGTTTAATACTCCGGAGTTAGAATGCATGTGGTTCAGTTCTGTTATTTCATTTTCAGTTTGATAATGACTTTCTTTAGTTTAGTTTTAATTCATTTTGTTTCAAGATAGATTAATAGCATCCTAGCTTAGTTGTAGTCACTGTATTTTCAGATTGATAGATTGCACTCTCACCTAGTGTTATCCATTGCATTTTAAGTAGTATTAACTGTTAACATTAAAACTCACAGCCTTCATTATTTACAAAACTTACTTTTGTTCTGAATCTATATTGATATATCATCACATGAACAGAGGTCAGTCATATTAGTTTAAGGCTTTGATTATTCTGCAAATCTTTTACAAATTCACCAATAGCCTTTTTCCCAAACATTATTCTAGAAAATCTCTAAATTTCTGAATAAGGCTTAGTAGTGATAAGTCAAGTTGCAGAATAGAATAACTCAGCATCATAGGATAATTTAGATTTTTGAGTTGATTGTTTATTTAGGAGAAAACTTCATTTGCACTTAGCTTGTTCATTTCTCAGGTTCATTTCAATTTCATGTTGTGAGTTTACAATAGAGTCATTATCAAGCTTTGTATTTGTTGGTTGCTAGTCATAGTTAGACTCTGTTTTGTTTCAACATTTGCATTTATTTACCATCATAGTTTAGGCTTCACTCTGTTTTGACCAATAGTTTCCCTTCATTTAGCACTTAGTTCTTTTCCTTTTCAAAATAAAACCATAAAACCAAAAACATCAGAAAACACTAAACACAACGAAGTAGGAAGAGGTTACTTAGGCACATATGGTGCACTTCACTTCAGCAGTTTACCAACCCTGGTTGACAATTGAATGAGCTCAATTTAGGAGACTAGATTGAGACCAAACAGTTACCTTGGGTATACTTTCCATTTCTTACAACTTCAAGGAAAACCTGAGTGATAACATAGTGGCGACCATACTGGGGACCTGAATCATTTTTATTGTTAATATTGTTCACTTATAAGCTATAGACAGAGTTTAAGATTAGCTAGGTAGCCTTTGAAATGCTTTTGCCCTGCAACTGCATAGTAAATAAATGCTGCTTCAGTCTATCTCTGATTTAGCTTATATACTGAACCTTAGTTTCAAATTTTTAACCAGACTCTCTAGTTCAATAAATCTTTGAGAAAATTTTAATCAGAAATCATTATTTCTTGAAGAAATTGTAGAAGTTGTACTTTCATTTCAAATAAAACTAAAAATCCAAAAAGATAAAGTCTAGGAAAACTAGCTTCAGAAAGGATTCACCATACTAGGTCAAATCCTGACCCCAATCCACCACCAATATTTGAAAATCCAAATCTGATTCCTAGGATTCTTAGAAGACAAGGAAGTCAAGAAAGTTCTGAAAGAGGAAGTCAAGAGAGTTCTGGAAGATCCAAACCTCTTTCTAGATCTGCATCATATCCTGTGAAGATTATATATGTTGATGAAATTCCTTTTGATGAGCGATTTGAAACATCCTTATTTGTAAATTTTTCTGAAACTGAATTATCAAGATTAGTTCTATATCCATTGTTTTTTGAAGATTTGCAATTCAGATTTGTTTCATATCACCTTGACAGACATTTACAAAACTCCATTTCATCTGAACAGACCTTTGAAGAAAGTTCAAACATTTCTGTGATTACTGAAGCTTCCCCAAGTTCAGTTACTTTTCCTCAAGATTTTCAAACACTAGTCACCCCTTCTACTCCTCCACCCAGACCACCACCACCTATTATTCCATTACACCTTCCAATGGCCAATAGATATGCTCCATTACAGTTACCAGCCAACCCTGCTACTTTGCCCCAAGATTATCAGAGTAAGATCACACCTTTTGATGGATCCGGTGCTTATACTGCTCAACAACATACCAAAAGAATGACTGATTACTTTGAATTCTATGAAATTGACATTGATGATGTCAGAATGAGAATTTTTGTTTAGAGTCTTACTGGGGAAATTAGGACATGGTTTAGGGCCCTTGCTCCAAACAGTATTGCTGATTTACTAGCTTTGTATAGGTCATTTTTGAATAGATGGGAGAAAAAGAAAGACCCTCTTCAGATCCTATCAGAATTTGAAAAATTAAGGAGAAGACCTAATGAAACAGTGCAAGATTACATAATAAGATTCAATGAAGCATATAACGTTGTTCCCCAGAACCTTAGACCACCTCCGGACTCAGTATTGGTTAAATTCCCTGATGGTTTTGACTCAAACATAGCATATTCACTTAGGGAAATGGCCCCCAAAACCCTAGAAGAAATGAAAAGCATAGTGGTTAGTGTGGAAGCAAACCTTATAGAAAAACGAGCCAGAGCTAGGGCCGAAAGAAGAATGCCTATGAATGAAGAACCTTCAGCTTTTGAAGAAAAGCTGGATGCAATCATTAAAGGTATGGAAATATTGGGAGATAGAGTGGAGATAATTGAAAGAAAGTCTACTGGTGATAATCAAAATGTTGTGAGAAACCCAAACTTTACAAGAAATCAAAACCAAAGTATTGGGAAGAATGTCCCTGACCAAAATATCAGGCCACCTTTCCAAGAAAATTTTGTTGAAGGTTCAACTTCTGAAGAACCTACTAAGGATGTTGAAATAAACAATGTAACTGAGGACAAAAATGAACCATAAGTTTTCCTATCTCAAGATGATCAAGAGAATCACATCCATGAAACATTCCAAACTCATTCAGGAGAAACTTTTGATTTTAAGGAAGGCTATGACACAACAATTTATGAGGTTCATAAACAGTATAATTTAAGAAGCAGACGGATTGATGTGCCAGAGAATAGCAAACAGAAAGCTGAAAAACAAAATGTCAAAGGTAAAATCCCTCCTCTACAAAACATTCCCCCTGTACAAATTCGGTCTAGGACAACTCCTAACCCCTCAAATCCAATAATTGAAGATGTGTCTGACAACCAACCAAAAAATAAACAACAGTCTAATACTTTTTCTCCTATAGAAAATGTAGAAGAAACAGTAGAAGTCAGTTCAGAAACACCTTCAAATCATAATCCCACTCATGAAAAAGAGAAAAATGTTGAAGATCCAAAAAATAGAGAAAATCCAACTGTCCAGAACACTAGAGCTCAAACAAAAAAACCTTTCAATCTAGAGTCTGAAATAGGCAAACTAAAGATAGTTGTTCCTTTATCAGAATTGGCTAAACATGATGTCTATAAAATTCAAATCATCAAATCCCTCAACATTAACATGACTGGAAAGGATGATTCAGTGAATATTCTTGATGATCAACCTAAACTACATTTTGGCCCCAAGGTAAATGGCAAACCAGAAAGTGGAGGAACTCCTCCATTTTATGTGAGCCTCAACGTTCATGACAAAATACTCCACAATGCTATGCTTGATTTTGGAGCATCCCACAATTTGATGCCAAAAGTTGTGATGGAAAGATTAAATTTAGACATTACCAGACCGTATAAAGATTTGTTTTCTTTTGATTCTAGTCAGGTAAGATGTTTAGGTTTGATTAAAGATTTGTGTGTTACTTTGGTGTAATATCCTGCGAAGTCTGTTTTGATGGATATAGTAGTGGTTGATATTCCTCCTAAATATGGTATGTTGTTGTCTAGATCCTGGGGTGCTAAACTTGGAGGATCTATTCAATTAGACATGTCATATGCAACTATTTTAGTATTTGGTCAACCTAAAAGATTATATAGAGAGACCTTGATGAAATACTTAGTCAGTAGCCATGAGAAGCCTGAAAACTTCCCTGTCTATTCAATTCATTCTGATATGGACTCTTTCATCCTTTATAATGCTGAAATGGACCTTCCTACTGAGTTAGAAGCACCTGAAACGGAAACTACAAATAAATCCACTGTTCAGATCGAAGAAATTTCCAAAGACAAAGAAACACCAGAAAATCAAGAAATTCGAGAAAAAGCTAAAAAACTAGCTCCTATTAAGAAACATGTTAAAACAATTGATGAAGATTATGAACATGAAATTCTGTGGCATTTAGAATTTGATGGCTCAGTAAACAAGTTAGGAGCAGGGGCTAGAATTTGGTTACATAATGTTGAAAATGATCATGTCGAAGGTCATTCTTATAGATTGAATTTTAAATGCACTAACAACATGGCTGAGTATGAAGCCCTTTTGCTAGGGCTTAAACATGTCAAAAAGTTAGGAGCAATTAGGGTATCAATCATAGGAGACTCTGAATTAATTATCCAACATATTAATGGTGAATGTTCAACCAAAGATCCCAGATTGAAACAATACAGAGAAACAGTTGTGGAAATTCTCAACACTTTTCTACAAGCCCAACTTGCCAAGATTCCCAGGAAACAAAATTTGCATGCTCACAGTCTTGCAATGTTCGCTAGCACATGTAAATTGCCTTTTGGACCTAATCATCAGTTTTCAGCTGAGATTAGACATAGACCTGCTATACCGGACAATCTAATGAATTGGCAAGTATTTGTAAATAACAATCAGATCAATAGTTTTTTGACACTAGAAAATGAGTTTTCTAACAGTAATATAGATGAAGACATAAAAATCAATAAATCTGATCAAGTAGATGAACAAGAAACAAATATTTCTGAAGAGATGGCAATTCATATGCTTCACCCAACCAAATTCACTGAAAAAGATATGCAGGATTTGATAAAAATGGAATTCGATGAGATCATAGAAGATGAAACTGAAATCATTAATCTGAAAGTAATCATTTACCCAAAGTATTAACTCCTTTGGAAGATCTTTTTGACTCAAATGACATTCCATTTAAACCCAAAATGGAACCTGTTAAGGCTGATATTGAAGAATGCAACTTAGGAACCCCAGAAAATCTCAAAATGGTTAAACTATCTAAATCTCTGCCAGAAGATCAAAAGGTTAAATATGTTGAACTTTTAAAAGAATTCCAGGATGTTTTTGCCTGGAGTTATGAAGATCTTAAATCATATGATACATCAATCATTCAGCATACAATACCTCTGAAACCAGACCAGAAACCTTTCAAACAAAAACTTAGAAGGATCAATCCTGTTTTACTACCTTCAATTGAAAAAGAAATTAAAAGGATGTATGAAGCAGGAATTATAGCTCCTATTAGGTTTTCTGAATGGGTTTCTAATCTGGTACCAACAAGAAAGAAAACTGGTGAGATCAGACTGTGTGTTGATTTGAGAAATTTGAATAAAGTTTATTTAAAAGATAACTATCCTTTGCCTAAAATGGACCATATCTTGCAAAGGGTAGTGGGATCTTCTAGGATATCTCTTTTGGATGGATTTTCAGGGTATAACCAGATTCTGGTTCATCCTGATGATCAAGATAAAACAACATTTACAACACCATGGGGTACCTTTAAATATGTCAAAATGCCATTTGGACTCAAGAATGCGAGAGCTACATTTCAAAGAGCAATGGACATTGCTTTTGCTAAAGAAATACATGATTTTCTAGTAATTTATCTAGATGATTTAACGGTTTTTTCCAAAACAGTTCAGCAACATTTAGATCATCTAAGGCAAGTGTTTATAAAGTGCAGAAAATATGGTATTTCTTTAAATCCTAAAAATTCATTGTTTGGTTTAGAATAAGGAAAGCTCCTAGGTCACATTATCTCTAAAGATGGCATTAGAATTGACCCTGAAAGAATACAAGCAATTTTGCAGATCCCTCATCCCAGAAACATAAAAGAACTTCAAGCTTTCATAGGAAAGATTAATTTCTTGAGAAGGTTTATTTCCAGTTTAGCTGAATTACTTAGATTGCTTACTAACATGCTTAAAAAATATTCAAGCACTGACTGGACTTTAGAAGCCAAGCAATCATTTGAAGAAATCAAAATGGCTTTAACAAGAACACCAGTTCTTACCAGTCCAAAGTTTGATAGAGATTTCATTATTTTTTCATTTTCTTCTAAACATACAATTGCAGCTGTTTTACTACAAAAGGATGATCAGGGATGTGAAAAACCAATTGCCTTTTTCAGTAAAGCACTTAGAGATGCATCTTTGAAATACAATATCATGGAGAAACAGGCTTTTGCACTTGTGAAAGCAATTAAAGATTTCAGAGTTTATATATTATATTCTCATGTGATAGCTTATGTACCTAATGCTGTCATTAAAGACATCTTGACTCAAGATGGTATTGAAGGCAAAAGAGGTAAGTGGATAGCTACTATATTAGAATATGATATTGAGATTAAACCAACAAAACTCATAAAAAGTCAAGGTTTGGCTCAACTCATGACTGAAACTAATTGCCAAGCCTTGGATATCAACGAGATGGATAATGAACAGGAGATGGCGACTCCACACATCAGTCAAGCCTTTTTAGATTCACCCTGGTACACTGATATTATTTATGTTTTGCTAAACCTGCAAGCTCCTCCAGGGTTGTCCATAACAAAACAAAGATTTTTGAAAATGACATCTTTAAAATATTGTATTTTAGATGGCACTCTATTTTGGAAAAATCATGAAGGAATCTTATTGAATTGTCTATTGAAAGATGAAGCTAATAAAGTTCTTAATGAATTTCATGTAGGGGATTGTGGAGGACATCTTTATTGGAAGTCAACTGCAGAAAAAATTTTAAGGGCTGGTTTTTACTGGCCAACCTTGTTTTCAGATGTCAAGAAATTTGTAACAGCTTGTCATAAATGTCATATCTTTTAGGGTAAAAGAAAGTTGTTACCTTTACCATTAATACCAATTTCCACAGAAATACCCTTTCAACAATGGGGATTAGATTTCACTGGAGAAATCCATCCCCCTTCTTCAAGGCAACACAGATGGATTCTTACTGCCACAAATTACTTCACTAAATGGATTGAAGCTATCCCATGCAAACAAGCCAATGATTCTGTGATTATAGGGTTTTTAGAAACCAATATACTTTCAAGATTTGGCTGTTCAGAGAAAATTATAACAGATAATGCTGTTGCATTTAAGTCTAAGAAAATGATTATTTTCTGCAATAAATATCACATCATTTTAGGCCATTCAACAACCTATTACCCCCAGGGTAATGGACTGGCATAATCTTCCAATAAAAGTCTTATTAATATCATTAAAAAAATTTTGGAAGAAAATAAAAAGAACTGGCATAAGAAACTGACCAATGCATTGTGGGCAGACAAACTTACAATTAAGAAATCAATTGGGACCAGTCCATATGAATTAGTGTATAGTATTGAGGCAAGATTCCCATCATCTTGCAAGGACTGTTCAGTATGAGTGCTTGGGAGGCTCAAGTACCATTAAGCTGATAATGGAGAAAATTATTCAGTGAACTAGCACAGCTAGACGGAGAAGAAGTACAACAACGTCTCTCAGAAGTATTGGAAAGATTAAAAATGTTTGACAGAAGAACTAAAGCGAGAATATTTTCAGCAGAACCAGATTGCAAGGTCGGATTCAGGAAGGAAGAAGAGCATGGAGGTGATTTCATATGGAAGAAGACTTATCCCATTACATGCCCTTCACAGATGGATAGCATGCTTTGTAATTTGAGACGATTAGGCAGGAAGGACCATTCAATGAGTAGATAAACACTATTTTGATCTTATTTAGATATTTAAACAGTTTTTCCTAACATATAATATATCCTTTCTAATGCATCAGTTTTGATTGGATGGTGAATTGCTGAAGTTGAAGCCCGAAGTGAAGGCCCTAAGCTTCAGGAGTTTTACTATCATATATACAATAAAGCCACCAGAAAAAGGAGATTACATGGTTAGATTACTGTAGAACATTTTTGAAATGATCTCATATTGCATTCTTGACTTTTCATGGGGAAAAGCCATTCCCAAGTGGGCAGATATGTTAGACTCTATGATGAATTGTGTTTTATGAATTATCTTGATTGGACTATGGAATATGGTTCTGGCCTTTTCTTGAGCAAAGGTGTTCCATGTTCTTGAAAACAAAAAAATCCAAAAAATTTAAGAAAATGTCTGTGGAAGGGTACCTAAAGAAAGACTGAGGTAAAAATATAAAATAGATTAAAGAGAATGAAAATGAACCTAGGAAACAAAATAGACCAAGGAAAGTGTGCAAATCCAAATGCCACTGCTATTTCATTTTTGTAATAATAACAGTAATTGTGTCTGACTTGTCCAAACTTTTATGATTCATGAGAAGAGAGTCAAGCTGCATAGAAGACTTGACTCATTCATTTTCAATTTCATGTTGTAGAATAGAGAATAATATCTGGTGAAACAGTTTAATCTTGGTAGATAAGTAGATGGGTAGAGTTAATAAAAGGTGCTCAACAGTTTAATCTGAGCCCTTGGATGTAATAAGGGTAGAAATAGATAGATTTATCATGTAAAAAGGAAAAAATATTGATAAGGGTTTGCAAGTCTAAATGCACCCTAATAAAGATTAGAAAATGGTAGTGTCAAGTAGATAGGGTAGGTAGATGGTGTTGCAAAGTTTTATGTAATAAATGATGGTGCTAAATGTGTTTAATCTTTTACCTTCATCACAAGTACTGAAGCAGAAAATGCATTGGGAAATTCACAGAAAGCAAAGTCAAAATCATTAACTTCCCACATCACTTTCTCCCTAAGATTTTTACTAATTTCCCTAAAGTGCTAAGGTATTTGGAGATTAAAGGGGCTCAAGGCATTTTCTTGACTTTTGGAGGGACCGGACCCTTGGCCTAATGATCAAAAAGACCTAAGTACTTGAAGTTATTTATCATTATAATCATTCACTTTCAACTTTTTCCTAAGTAAAACCCTATTTTACTTAGGAAAATCATGCAAATTTCCATAATAATCCCTCAAAATCACTTGCTATTCTATGTTTAAGTGTCGAAATTGAGATGATGTAATTTACTTCAGAAATCTCCACTTTCCTAGTTGAGTAAAGGATTTTGATGTTTCCCTCACTCCTTTGTCATATTAACTTCTGATTTATTTATAAAATCCCTAGTGAAAATACCTTATCCTATAGTATATAGCTCCTTCTACATAAATATCCCAAAAAACCCATTTATTCTAAGTTTTGGCCAAAGTTTATTTAATCCCTTTTAAAATAAAAAATCCCACAATAAAAACCCTTTGGCTGAAATATACCCATATAAATTATTCCCTACCCCTATGGTTAATAAATCACGTTTATTTATTACCATATAATAAAAATATCGAAAAAAGGTTTTTTAACATATAGTTTTATATGTTTTGAACGGAAAAAATGAAATAAAAACCCGAAATTTTAATTTAAACCAAAACTTCAAAAAAACCCCGCCTCCGTGATCCATCCCTTTACTATTTTCTTTCCACCTAAACCATAGTTAAAATTTCCCAAGGTCCAATCTCTAAACTATGGTTTATAAAACCAATAACCCCGCCGCAACCCTGATTAAACAATGGGATTAATTAATCACCCAGATTAATTAATAACCAGCCTTCCGCCAATCAAATGCCTCCCGGGATAGTTTATTAAATGAGAATCATTTTAAAGACCCGTCGGGCCCACACATTAAAACCCCCGCCAACTCCACGTCCCGTCCACCGTTGAATCGCCCCCCCAAAGATCGACGGTCAAAAATCATTCCGCTGGCCGTCTCACGTCCGAAATTTAACGCGCATGATGGTAGTGGTTTTGGAATAGTGCACCAGCCACGTGTCGATCTCCGAATGGAATCGCTGCCTCCCCGCTAAATACCGCCATCTCCCAAAAGCGATGCGGAAATTAACGCTTACCGCCCAGTCCCGGTGACGTATCCTCCCATACCAAATGATGTCATCCTCGGAAAAAGAAAAATCCCCATTGACTTTGTAAATAAAACAAAAACCCATGTATTTTCTGTCATTTTCACTGTTGAAAACAACTGCGTCCTCGACTGAAGAATTCGAAAATTCCGCTGATTAAGACGCCGCCAACCAAAATTTCTGAACGCCATTGTTAGGCCAGTGCCCAAGCATCCATCCCCCATTGACCAGTACCTGTAAATTTCAAACTTCTCCATCAAACAGGTATTTATTCGATTTCTTGCTGGAAGTCTTTGAAAAATCCACTTTCCTGTGTTAAAATTCACGCCAGAGTCAGGAAAAAGGGTCAATTCGGTCTATTGTAGTTCCTGTAACTAAAATCAAAGCTGCCAGGATCAAAATTGCGCCCGGTCTGTGAAAAACCCCGAAATTTCCATTTTGAATACACAAGAACCAAAATGGAATCTCCAGCAACCCTAAATGTAACCCCATTGAATGCCCCTCACAGAGAGTTAGAATACTTACCATTAGTGGATAAATACTTTCAAATTAAAGATTTAGTTTTTCATGAAAGTCCCCTTCGAAGTTATTGTCGCTACAGAGACAATTATTCGAAAGGTTTGGATGTCATTGGATTGTGGGAATCCAATTTTCCAAGATATCTCATCCCCTCAGTCTGCATCTTCCCAGAAATTATCCACTATTGTCATTCTAACTATGATCCAACTCAAAGAGTAGTGTTGTCTCCTGAACAGAGTATCCTTTTCCCCATCACTCCTCAAGCTATCAATACAATGCTCCATTTTGAACTTGATCAAGAGCTTACTCCCTTGTCTATGGAAGAACTGCTTGAAAAATCTACTCAACTATCCCCAGAAAAATTGAAATGCATTTGCCAGACTTTTATGTTACCTGAGCATTAACCTAGGGGCCCTCCTCCCTATGGTTTTTCTTATTTTACTGAATTAGGCAAACTCATCCTGAATATGATATCCTTTGTCATGGGTTTCAATAAAAGTGAGTATGTTGATGAAATAACCTTGGTATTGCTGTCTATCTTTACTCCTGGGCAACCTCCTGCAGTGAAATGACTTTGCATCTTTCATTGCCAATAAAATCCATGACCATTTCATGAGGTTAGATAATGAGAAAGTGTTTAAATATTCCTCAGTCATTTACCATCTCATCATCTATTACCAATCAGAGAAATTCCCTTTTCCTGTTCAAAAGCTTGATGCCAAGGGAAACCCTAGATCTGTTATATTTTGGTCTGCCATAACTCACTCTTCCTACAATTCTCTCTATTCTTATGCTGAGTTCATCGATCTTTTTGTATATCCTGCAACTACCTTGTTGACAGGAGTTCCTCCTCCAAGGCTCAGTAATGAGATTAAGAAAACTTTGCAGCTTTCAAGAACATACAAAGTGGGGGATTGGTATTTATACCAAAACCATTCAGTCATCAGAATATATGGATGTGAATTATATCCATTCAAGTTGCCAAAATATGTGCCTATGAGACTTTTTGCCTTAGAATATTTCAGGCAAATGAATAATTCTGATATGATTCATTTTTGTAGTGTAAAAAAGAAAGCCCAACTCAGGATCAAAAGTCAATTAGGTCCCTTTATATGAAATTCTAGGGATGTTGAGCGAGAAGCAGAAGATATACTACAAAACCGTTACAAGTTGCAAAGGAGTTTCCGTTGGGTTCCTTATGATCCATTCAGTTTTATCTGTGATAAAAGAATGAAGAACAAATCATCACCATATTTTCACCACAGGATTCCTGAAATAGAACAATATGCTAATCAAGATGAGTGGGTGGAAGGAACACTAGTTGAGCAAGATAGTGAAGAAGACAATATAAACAAAATTATGAAAGATCTTGCGAAAAAGTTTGACCTAGAATCTTTTGGTCAAGAGTAGGTACCTCACATTGGCACTTCTTCAGCAGGAAATCTTCAACAGGGATTACAGGAAGATAGTCCATCAATTTCAGTAGAGTCTAAAGGCAAAGGGAAAGAACCTGAAGTACAGGTCATTGAAACTTTCATCATGGCAGAGAAACCTCAAACCTCCAGGGCACCAGATCAAACACAGGTTGCTCCTACTCAAGTAAATCATGCTGAAGTTTTGAGAATTGCAAACTCCATCTAATATGGAAATAGGCAAGAAAGGAAAGGTTCCAGATCTTACTCCTCCCAAAGAATCCTTAGAGCTACATCAAGCTAAGAAACAGAAACTGAATCCACTTCCAGAAGTGGAATCTATAGATGAGATTCTTGATGATGAAAGAGAAGACAGTCAACTAACCGGTTCAGTTAGTGTAACACACATAGGTCATAAAGGAAAGGAGTTACAAAAAAAGTTGAGCACTGAAGTATCTTCCTTTAAACAGCCAAAGACAGATGCAGGTGATATAAAGAGAACTTTCATTAATATAAAAGCAAAGAATGATCCATTGAGAATGCATGTATATTATCAGTATATGAGAATGGCTCCACACAATCAGGAAAGATTAGTGTCAGTATTTGACATTCAACAAGGTAAAATGATGATGAGCCATTTCAAATCCAAGGTGCCAAAACCCAAGACTGCATCTGATTATTTTAGGACCAATTTTGAGGTCCTGGCAAAATACATTAATCCCTTGGACCAAATAGAGTTGCATAAACAAACTGGGGAAATGATATATTCCACCCTTACTGATAAGGCCATGGCAGCCCTTAGGCTGCAAGATTCTTTAAATAATACAAACACCCAGTTGCAAATTGAGAAGGCTTCTTCTCAGGCAAAAGATAACAGAATAAAGTCTCTAGAAGAAATAATCATTAGTTTGGGTCACAATCCCAAAGATATCAAAAGCATTGAGGCACTAATTAAAAAGAAAGATGATGATATTGCTGCACTGAGAAAGCAGCTGAAATTGCCAGCCTCAAGGCATCCCCAGACTCAAGAAGTTTTGAAGGAAAATTCACAGGAAGAAATGATGGAGTTGCTCTTGAAAATGACTGAGCAACTGAGTGAAACAGAGAAAGAATTGGAACAGGCATTAAAAGAAAAACAGGCTATCATGCAAACATCTACAACATAGATCACTACAGGTACCACAACAGCAGATCAACAAACAGAGTCATCACAGGTAAACACTTCCGGTTTAAGTTCTGATGAATTGGTAAAACAAATTGAAAGTTTAAAACTCAGAGTCACAGAAGTTCAAACCACAAAATTAAAGCTAGTAAATTTGGAGCAGAAATATGATATGTCTAAAAAGACTGTTGCTGATAATACTAGAGATATCAAAAGGCTGGAAAAATTGGTTAAGGCTTTAGAAAAAAATCTTTCATTAGAAAAGCCTTTGAGAGAAATAAACGAAATTCTTTGGGATAATATAGTTGAGTCAATAAAGAGTGTTTGGTCCTTTGTTCAAATAATCTTTGAACAAAATGATTTAGTCAAAGTAGCCATGGAAGAAATAGACAAAACAAGAGAAGAATTAAGAGGCAGGCCAGAGCAAGCCAATCAACTTATACAGTTTTTGAACACCCAGACCAGACAAAAACTTGCAGAGCTTGGAATTGATGACAGGACAGGTACTATTTTAGAAATAAAAAGAGTTTTTACCAAAAGAACTCTTATGCAAAATTTGGAAAGGAAATGCTCAGATATTCTGGAAGAAATTAATGCTTTCAAAGAAAAGTTTCAGGTTCTATTGGATAGTGGGTTACCCAGTCCTATGCTCTCAGAGGACAAAATAATGGACCTAGAAACCTATGTTAATAAAATAGGTATACATGCTCATAACACAACTGCTCATTCTATCAGTTCATCAGAAGCAACATTGCCAACAGGGAGGAATCTCTACGACAGGTTAAAGGATTTGTTTCATCTGGAGTATGAAATAAGGTATTTATTCCCAAACAGGCCTACTTTCTTCAGGTACATAGAGGCCGATGAAACATTAAGAAAACTTAAAAGAACCATAATAGCAGAAGATCAATGGTGGGAAGACTTATTGGAAATTTTTTGAAATTTATCTTCAGGGAGAGAATTTTGTCTTTTTACTATCATGTAAAGGATAAATAATGAGCACAGGTTAAAGAGTATCCGTTTAGCAGTTAAAAAGTATCAGTATAAACAAAGAGTATCAGACAAGCAAGGCAGTAAAAAAAGAATTACTCAGAAGGACAACATCGAGCCCTATTGTAGGACCTGCCTCCAGCACATCCACAAAGGGAGGAAACAGCACACCAGCAGTTACTTTTTGTCCTATCTACGAGACCATTTGTCTCCTTTCTATTGTAACTTATTCATTAGTCACCCTAGATTATTTGCTAGGTTAGTGTGAGATATTTTCAATCATTTTTTGTATAAATAAACCCTCAAAGAAAGTATTGAGGGTGGATTCTACTACTTTGCTGTGACATTGATGTTTTTGGAATAAAAGTGTTTTGGAGAAATTTATTTGTGGCTTGCTGGATGACAATTTGAAGCTCGGGACTTTTTGCAGGATTCATGTGTCGGACTGCAGTTCAATAAGTCTTTCTATCTTATGTCTTAAGTTTTATATCTGTTTATATTATCATCATGTCCATTTCTGAATAATTGACATAAAAGAATAAATCAGAATTTACTCAATTGTACTCTGATTTCAATTGTGATTATTCTAAATGTTTTCCTCTAAATTAGTTATAAGCAACGAATTCTTAATTGCTCTTGCTTCTCTAATTTAAGCATATGGATTATTATAGTAAAGAATCCTTCACTGCTCTTTATTTGTAATCATTCCATTTCTTTCTTTTGAACATGTTGAAAGATTCTTGAGTGCCTTTCATCCCTTCAAAACCCATTCCATCCACTTTAATTCCTAAAAATTGTTCTATGTTTGGCTATCTTGCCCTGCAAAGCCATCTTGTATGTAGAAGATTAATCCAGTAAAGCCATCCTTTGACTCCATAGCCCAATGGCCTGAAAATATTCAATCTTGCCCTTAGTTGGCGAATTCCACCATTTTCAAACAAACTCTTGGATTTATAACTAGCCTAAAAATTTCTAAGAACAAAGATAAATTATAAAGAGAGAGCCCTCTCTGGATGCAGATTGGATAGATTCTGCATCTGAAGGTTGGTTTGTGGTTACCTCGGGTATACTTTCCTTTTCTTGCAACTTCAAGGAAAACCTGAGTGATAACACCACATATGGGTGGAATTAAAGGGCCACAACCCCATATGGGACCATGTGACCGTGGATTCAACAGTCAAGATTCTTGGATTATGGAGAGGGCTGAATTTGAAAATCAGTCTATGCCAAGCCCTTCAACACACAGAGCTTATGATGATGGCCACTTGACTCTTGGTCCTAAGGGAGGTCTTAGCAAGGGAATAAGAGGGAGGCCTCAACCTCTTCCATATGATAAGAGTGCTCTAGTAGATATTCCACCATTCAAATCTTGAGTAATATATGAACAAGTGTAGGTCCGATTTTAGGTTGCAATTCTGACTGGATGCCAGTGAGTATGAGAGATGCCATTTTGAGAAGGAATTATGCTGCAGAAAATCCTTTATTTTCAAAATCATGTGTCCAGGAAAGAAATGTTTTGGATAATGACATAAGAGGCTTTAAGAACTCATACTCATCTGGTGACAGAGGTGGAAAGACTAAAATTGCTGAATTTCAACTGTAAGAACATTGTTCTCAAACAACTTTGAGTTCACAACTCATTGAGGTTGAACTTAGGAAAAATTCTGAAATGGAAATCAAAGAATATTAGAGGTGGATTCCTTTACAAAGCTTCTATGCATTTTCATTATGTCTTTTATAGAATTCGACAAGTTTCCCTGACTTTTTTTTAATTTTACATGACATACCATCTAATGTGAGACATTTGAAGGAGGCAACTTTTTGTGTAGATGACCTTAAAGCATGACTGTTCCATTCAACTATGGTTTCACTTTGGATATTGGATTCTTTTCTCAGGAAAGATGTTGAAATTGATCTTATGGGGAATCTACTTACACATTTATGCAATTTTGAGCCTTTCTTTCTAAATCAAGGACATCTTACTGAAGGGTAATGTGAAATTTTATGTTTGTTCTTATTCAAGTTTGAATTTATTTAAGGATTGCTACAGTCTATGGTCATTTGCGATTATGAATTATAACTATATATAATTTTGATGTTTCTAGGTTGGACACTGTACTATTTTCATTGGAGGATGCTACCATTGATGTGCCCAAGGCTTCTAAGTTCCTTGGTCATGTAGGTTCAAAATCCACTAAGTTGATTCCATGTCATTAGAACAATTTTGCATCCTTCCTGGGAAACAAATCCATTACAAAATAGGAGTTTCCCAGGAAGGAATTTATAACATGAAACCAAAAAATTACAAGCAATGTTAGTTTGTATTTCCAACACATATGATAGAGAAAACTGGCTTGATTTAGGCTACTCATCCATATAGGGTTCAATGTCAAATTGGTTAATTAGATAATGAATTGTCTTTCCTCAATATATGTGCAATTATAATTAATGGCTCAACCTATTCTTCTATCATGTCTACAAGAGACCATGGGTTGGTATGACTAATGGCTCCTCTTCCATTTTTTACTATAGAGTAGGTGGTCTCAATAGAGTTATAACAAAGTAAAAAAGAACTATTAGCTTGGCAACTATACAAACAGGATTTTCCCTAAGCTTGACATATTTACTCTTTGTTGATTATGTTTTGCTTTTGGCTGATATGACCAAGGTAGATGCAATTATGCTGAACGACCCCACCCTTGAAGAATTGAAGTTGTTACCTTAAAAACTACCAACAAATGAAGAGCTACAAGAATCAAAACCATCTTTGATTTGAACCTAAATAGTCTTATTATCTCCGAGTATTTCACTAATCATAATGACCAATATATTCTCCTCATGGATTATTTCTCTCATTCTATTTATTAGTAAAATCCACAAAATGTATTCCTACATTTGAATCTTGGGAAAAAAAAATAGAATTGTTATCATTTAAATTATCCATAACTCTTGGAGCCCAAAAATCCATTTGATTTGGATAAGCTTTATTTATAACCTCAAAAGAAACCCTATTATAAATTGAAGGACCATTATGTCTGCTTGAGTCTTGAAAAGGTATGATGGAATGAAATTGGGTGAAGACCAGATCCAGGTTTACCATGTCATAATCTAGGTTCATTGAGATGGTGACCTTGGTTTGAAGATATCCACCATACAAACTAGGACCACCCATACTTATCGTTTCCATCTCGCTTTCATCATCAAGATTAACATACTGAGGACCTATAACCTATGGAGGCACATGGTAGTTATTGCAATTTAATTTATTAGAATACATGCCATTTCTTATTATGAGATTTACAACATCCGAAAATGGCATCATTCACATCATTTTGAAGAAGTCTACAAATTAGGTCAACATAATTTTTTTTCACATTTACGACTTCCCTCCCTTTTTTTGGTTCTTGAAGCTCGAGAAATTTCATAAAAAAAAATATGCAAAGTCAAACAAAAAAATTGGTCCACTCTCTTTTCATTTTCTAATATTATAATGAAGTTTTATTAGAGACACTATTTGTTTATTTGTTTTGGTTAGAAAAGGGTTTGCTCTTGGTTTTATGCGACTTTCAATTTATCATATGTAGCATGTTGAGAAATGGGAAAGGATAATGTGTGACATTTGTTTTGCTGAAATTGATGCTGAATGAAAGGATACATAATTTAACCAAACTACAATTCACTTTGGTAAAGGCAGAGGAACATCTTAAAAACTGCTTAAGAATACACCATATATAAAGTTTGACCATAAGTAATATATGAATTTTTATATTGTAGATATATTATTTTTTCTACCCAAGATATCACAACAAGAAAAATATTGATATTGTGGAAATTATTTGAGGACCTCATTGAGGTCGATTTTTCTGATGTCCTATTTGATTGATACTTTCTCATATGTCAGGAAGGCTTTAAATATGAATTAATATGTTCATGAAACATATCAGATTCAAATTTTATAGATATAAAAGATTAAAAAAAACGTCAATGTCTTTGTTTGATTGTTACTTGACTTTGCTGTGGGTAGGTTACAGGAAATGTGATTGGAAAAATGACAGGGAGATGATGCATATCACACGTCTTGGACATGGTTCATTCACTGTTAGAGATCATTTAGATACCTAAGCCACCAACTTTGGAAATGTTTCTAGTGGGAATTCCTATGGTTTTTAATGTTCTGATGATTTCACCTCATAGTTATTTTAGGCAAGCGAATGTCTTAGGAATGCTACACATGACATCAGTGGACAGGTAATTTTTATTTTTTTTAATTGCAATTTCCATTCCATGACATCCTCTCTTTATTGTTTGATTGTATTTTGGATGTTTCTTTTGATTTTGTTTTATCTTTCAACTATGAAATTGAAAATACTTAGTACCATGTCCATTTAAACAACAACCAAAGATTGCAAATGAAATTAGTATTACACTATATTGATTGGAGTCCTTATAGCTATTTTGTGTTAAAATATTTTCACGACTATCAGAAAAAGTTACTTTCATGTTGTTATTTGAGTACATGTTGTTTATATACTTGACTAAGTTGATGCATTATAAAATGAAATTTTGTTGTGAATAAAGCGACAAGGATTAAACATCACACCTCATATTATTTTTTTCACAAGTTATCTACAACTCGAGCTTTTTAGCATATAACTTAGTTGACATGATTGTTCTTAAGCTTTCCTTGAAAGTTTAATACTAAGTTACTAAGGTGTTATTCTCTATATATGGTGATATTTTATTTTCTTTGTTTATAAGTTATTTGGCCACATTATAGTAACAGTTATCGCCTCAATGAAAAATATTTGTTCGAGTTTCTTACTTGTATGGGGAAAAATGGCTTTGACATTGCTGATGTTGAGGTATATGTCATATAAATTATTTATAGTCTAATTTATTTTATATTCTAGTGTTCATTGTCTTTCATGTTATACACTCATTGTATCTTCTTGTGTTTTCAGAAAATGAACTTAGTATTGATGGTAAGAAGCATGAATTGAAAAAAGAGGGGAGCAATAACATTGGAGCGACAAATGCAAAAAGAGAGAGAGGAGAACAGGTCTGGTGATACTCTTAGAGCCAATATCCCGCATAAGTCATGCATATAAAGACTGATGGTCAAGTCTTCAAAGTTGGTGAATTCACCTGCAATGCCTTGAAAACATAATGATAATGTTTTGAAGTGATGAAACACCATTTCATGTGTAAATTATAGTCCAACCAATGGAAAATTATATTGTAATACTTTAACATTTCATATAATATAATTTATGTGGTTCAGATTATTTATAGTTGCACTTGATATTGTTTAGTATTGTAATTAAAATATGCGACAATGTGTTTTCCTATTATATGAACATACACATTGTATGACATTTTTTAAATCATAAAAATTACTTTATGTTGATTAATAATTAACACAAAATCAATTTAAAACTACTAAATTAGTAGTTTATATTGATTAATGATGAACACAAATAAAATGAATATATGACTAAATTAGTTATATGTAATGATTACTAATGAAAGTAAATGAAATGAATATAAACTATTAGATTAGTCATTTATATAATGAACAAATGACTACTACAAATGACGACTAAATTTTCATATATATGACTACTAGTAGCTAACTTACAGTATATTATAACACAACTAAAATTTAGTCATATTTCTTCGGTCATTAATTGGTTTCAAACAATAACTAAAAATTGCATATATATGACTATTAGTAGCTAATTTATAGTATCTTATAACAGGACCAACATTTTGGTCATATTTCTTTGGTCATTGATTGGTTTTATTGGGTGATCATATAGTAATATATTTTGTTGTATATTTGGTCATTAATTGTGACAATTAATGACTAAATCAAACATTAAATCAATGACTAAAGCAATGACCAAATCAATGACTAAATTAATGATAAAATCAATGACTAAATCAATGACTAAATTAATGGCTAAATCAGTGACTAAATTAATGACCAAATATACAACTAGACAACAAAATTGAGATAACCAATTAATGACTAAGCTAAAAATGACCAAAAGTTGGTCATGTTATAAGATACTATAAATTAGCTACTATTGGTCACCGACTGAAAAATAGTCGTTTATATGA